>PVJN01029990.1:0-25974 GCA_004026805.1 Lasiurus borealis | reverse complement strand
AGGGGAGCAGCCGGGTGATCAGAGAGGGGACCAGGTGGGTGTGCGGGGAGGGGACCAGGCGGGTGATCAGAGAGGGGACCAGCCGGGTGATCAGAGAGGGGACCAGCCGGTGTGCAGGGAGGGTGCGCAGGGAGGGTGAATAGGAAGGGTGTGCAGAGAGGCTGTACAGGGAGGGTGTACAGGAAGGGTACACAGGGAAGGTGTGCAAGGAGGGTGTACAGGGAGGGTGAGCAGGGAGGATAATCAGGGAGGGTGCACAGGGAGGGTATACAGGGAGGGTGCACAGGGAGGGTGCGCAGGGAGGGTGAGCAGGGAGGGTGAGCAGGGAGGGTGTGCAGGGAGGGTGCGCAGGGAGGGTGCGCAGGGAGGGTGCGCAGGGAGGGGCCCCAGCAGCCCAGGTGCGCGGAGGCTCAGGCTGGCGCAGGCCGGCCGGAGGTGAGCCTGGCCGCAGAGAACGCGTGCGTCGGCCGAAAGGAGCAGACGGGACCTTATTCTGTTTCCCGAGGGAGATCAGCTCCGGACCGTAAACCAGTCACGCTGGCCGGGCGAGTTTGCCGGTGGCCGAGGCTGCATCCGCCTCAGCAGCCGGCGGCTGGTCCCTTTCAGACGGAAACTTCTAAAACACATGGCGCCCTCCCCGCTCCTCTTACAGAGACAGTGTGATTAAACCTAACGCTGAGGCCGCTGACGTGAAAACGATTATCCCGCACTGTGATAGCTAGAGGCCCCCGGGCCTCTCACTGTGTACAACTGCTCTCCCCGCGAGAAAGGAGCCCTAACTGTGTTTTATTTCCCATATCTGATCGCGGGGGGCAGGCAGCTAGCTTGCTCGGCGATGAAAGCGTGTGCACCTGCGCTCCGGGGTGCTATTCCAGCTGTTCACCGCCAAGGCCACCCAGACAGAAACGGGGCTCGGTGCCGGCGCCGGTCCACAAGCCCCGGCCAGGCAGGAGTCAGCCACGTAGCGGGGGGACGGGTGGGGTGGGGTGGAGGGAACCGGGGTGGGCGGCAGGTGGAGAGACCCGGGCGGGACTGGGCAGCAGGGGCACCTGGAGGGCCCCGTGTCCTGAGCTCATCTGTTACCGTCAGCGTGGCACTGTCAGCCGCCAGCCGCGGCCTCTCTGGGTTGTTTAGCTCTCACCTCTCCTCACCGCCTGGCTCCTTGTTTGCGGTATATTTTTTTTAAATATGTTTTATTGATTTCTTACAGAGAGGGATAGAGAGTTGGAAACATCGATGAGAGAGAGACATCGATCAGCCGCCTCTTGCACACCCCCCACTGGGGACGTGCCCGCAATCAGGATACACGCCCTTGACCAGAATCGAACCTGGGACCTTCCAGTCCGCAGGCTGACGCTCTATCCGCTGAGCCACACCGGTTTCGGCTGTCTGCGGTATTTTTGTCTGTCTGTCCAGAAATCAAATGACTGTCCCTCTCAGAACCACGTGCGCAGGAGAGTGGACAGAGGGGATGCCGAGGGCCCGGGGGCCGTGCTGAAACCAACGCGCAGGGCGAGGTGGGCCGCATGGCACGTGGGGGGCTGCCCCTGAGGGTCACCCCACATTGCACAACTCTAACCCCACGGAGCATTCCCTGCGCGGCGCACAGCATGTCCGAGAGGTCAGGCTCGGCACCCCTGGAGGTAGGTGTCAGGGAGGGAGTCGGGGAGGAAGGACGGGAGGAAGGACGGGAGGGAGGACGGGAGGAAGGACAGAGCCAGACACAGCCCGGCCCTGGCGGGCGGCCCAGCGGAGGAGGCTGAGACTGCAGCTGCCACTCAGCACTGCAGCCCTGGCCCGAGGCGGTGGCAGCCTGAGAGGCTGGCACCCGGCGGGCGGGGCTGCAGGGCAGGTGAGGGGGGCAGAGGGGCAGGGGGGGGTTGGGTCATGGCCTCGTTCATCCCCAGCAGGGAGGTGCATCGCCAAATCATAGCAGCCGAAGGACTGTGTCCATACACGCTCTGGGACATACAGTGGTGCCTGGAGATACGAGTTTAATTCGTTCCGTAACCTTGAGGCGTGGGAAACGATGAGACATTCGAGTCGCGGTAAACTGGTGGGTCGTGTGCAGCCGGCCGATCCGAGCGATGACTCGTAACTCAACTGTTGCTCGTATTTCAAAGCAAAAATCGCTCGCTCGACGGCTCGTATCTCAAAAATCTCGTATGTTAGGGCACTCGTATCTCGAGGTACCGCTGTAGTTCCAGCCTGAGTGACCGGGGCAGGTTCTGGCTGACCCCCCATGGAACAGAAAAAGTGGCTGATGGGAGATCCCACCTCCCCCCGCCCCCCATCCATTTCGGGGAGACCAATGGAAGGCCATGCAGGACCACCCTCCTTTCTCTGCCACCCGCTCAGGCCCGGGGCCAAGGCGCCGGAGGAGCCTCCCGAGGAATTAAAAATCTGGACCAGCCATCTGCCCTCTGGAGACGGACCTCGCAGGGCAGGCTCTCCCTCCAGAGCCGGCTGTGGCAGGACTGGTCTACCAGGCGGGGGGACAAGGGCGGTGACAGCGGCTCAGAACGCTGAGGGAGCCCGGCTTCTGTCAGAAGGAGGGATGGTAGAATCGGATGGTGAAAAAGATGAGTATGGCCCGGCCAGTGTGGCTCAGTGGATAGAGCGTCGACCTGCAGGCTGAAGGGGACCCGGTTCCATTCAGTCAAGGGCACAGGCCTGGGTTGCGGGCTAAATCCCCAGTAGGGGTCGTGCAGGAGGCAGCCCATCATTGATTTTTCTCCCATCATTGATGTTTCTGTTTCTCCCTCCCTCTTCCTTCCTCTCTAAATCAATAAAATATTTTTTTTTTAAAAGAAAGAAAAAGATGAGCATGCTTCTAAAGAGCCACAGAGGAGCCCGGCTGGTGTGGCTCAGTGGTTGAGTGTCAACCTATGAACCAGGAGGTCACAGTTTGATTCCCGGTCAGGGCACATGCTGGTTGTGGGCTCAATTCCCAGTGGGAAGCATGCAAGAGGCAGCCGACCAATGATTCTCATCATTTATGTTTCTCTCTCTCCCTCTCTCTCCCCCCCACTCCTGCTCCCTTTCTCTCTGAAATCAAAAAAAATATTAAAAAACTATATATATATATATATATATATATATATATATATATACACACACACACACAGACACACATATGTGTGTATATATGTATATGTATGTGTGTGTCTGTGTGTGTGTGTGTGTGTATATACAAAAGCCTAAGTGACCAACCTACTTGCCAACTGTTTGACCGGGCAACCGGTAGCTATGGCGCACACTGACCACCACGGGGCAGACACTCAACGCAGGAGCTGCTGAGCTGTGGTGACTTGGCAGCTGCAGTCCTTGGGTGACACACCCAGAACCAGCGAGGAGGGAGCTGATTCCAGGGTGCGTCACCCGAGAACCACCCTCTCGAGATCCTGGACCCCCCAGGAGATGTCGGAGAGCCAGTTTTGGCCCGATCCCCGCAGGCAGGCCAAGGGACGTATTATTACCAGGCCACTAGTAATAATAATAAAACATAAAGAGCACAGAGTAGAATCAGGAGAGCCACGGAGGAAGAAAAGGTAGGAGACAGCAAATAGCAAGTAGTTTTGGACAATGAAACTTGTTGAAAGGTTTTTGGGGGTTATTTTTTGTGGATTTTTGGGCAGACAAGTTGATATTGTAAATGATTATGAACCATCTATATTTAACAAATTAACTGATGTTAATTAACTAATAATCATTGCTACAGGAACTTTCCACTGTTGAATTCATTTTATATATATATATATATATATATATATATATTATTTTTTGCAGAGAGGAAAGGATAGGGACAGAGTTAGAAACATTGATGAGAGAGAGACATCGATCAGCCGCCTCCTGCATGCCCCGCACTGGAGATGTGCCCACAACTAAGGCACATGCCCCTGACTGGAATCAAACCTGGGACCCTTCAGTCCACAGTCCGACGCTCTATCCGCTGAGCCAAACTGGTTTCGGCTGAATTCACTTTTTATTTTAAAACTTTTATATATTTAAAACTCAGTGGTGACTTGGGGTTGTGAAGTTGACAACACTCAGAAGCATTCTTGCTATCACAGAATTGGTGACATGCTTTGAGGGCCTGTCACGTGTTAACATGCCAATGTTCTCTGAACCTTTTATAAAAGAACATATGTGTATATATATTTTTTTCTGTTTAGGAGGATTTTTTTATTTTTCAAATCTTTAGTGTTGAAAGTATTACCTATGTCCCCTTTTATCCCCCATCGACCCCTTCCAGCCCCTCCTGCCCCCACCCCAGGCCTCACTACTCTACTGTCTGCATCCATGAGTCATGCATGTATGCATACAAGGTCTTTGGTTGATTACTTCCCACACACTCTCCCTCCCCGCCTTCCCTTTGAGATCTGCATTCTGTTTTGTGCTATGGGATATACTTTTAAAGTAAATCTATTGTAATGAACTGTAGGGGAGGAGGGGAAGAGAAAAAGAAGAAAAATCCCAAATTAACAATCTAACATTTCACCTTAGAGAACTAGAAAAAGAAGAACAAATAAAGCCCAAAGTCAGAAGGAAAAAGGAAAATTAAAATTACAGCAGAGCCTAGCTGGTTTGGCTCAGTGAATAGAGCATTGGCCTGCAGACCAGAGTCCTGGGTTCGATTCTGGTCAATGGCATGTACCTTGGTTGCAGGCTCCTCCCCAGCCCGGGCCCTGGTCGGGACTCATACAGGAGGCAATCCATCGATGTATTTTTCTCACACTAATGAAATAAAAAGCATCCATCTCTCTTCCACTCTTTCTAAAAATCAATGGGAAAATATTCTTGGGTGAAGATTAAGAACAACAAAAATTACAGCAGAATTAAATAAAATAGAGAACAAGAAGACAACAGAAAAAGTTAATGAAACAAAGAGCTGGTTCTTCAAAAAGATAAGATTAACAAACCTCTGCCTAGGAAAGAAAAAAAGAGAAAAGATTAAAATGTTATCAGAAATGAAAGAGAAGTTACAGTGGATACCACAGAAATACAAAAGACTCTACAAGAATACTATGAAGGGCCGAAACCGGTTTGGCTCAATGGATAGAGCGTCGGCCTGCGGACTGAAAGGTCCCAGATTCGATTCCGGTCAAGGGCACGTGTCGGAAACCAAATATTGTTCCTCACTAAATGGATATAAACAGGAAGCCAGAAGGCTGGTCAACCTTAATTGCTCTGAAAGGTCAGAGCTGATTACGCATTGTTTAGTTGAAACATTATTGGTTGAAGCAGCCTCTATCTGTTTGTTTCATGTTAATTTCTGTTTTTGTTATTTCCTGCCTAAAGGCTGGGGGTGTGTCCCAAAGCCTTAATAAAAGGGAGAAAAAGGCCAGAGCAAGTGGCAGTCCTTTCCGCTAGAGGAAGGCTCCCGCCTGGCCCCCCAATATCGCCAAATTAATATTTTCTAGTCTCTCATTTCGTTTGCATGCAGCCTCCTTCAGAACCGGAACCCTGACCCAGGAACCCTGAACCACATGGGACGTGGAAAAGGTTCCCACAGGCATGTACATTGGTTGCAGGTACATCCCCAGTAGGGGGCGTGCAGGAGGCAGCTGATCCATGTCTCTCTCTCATTGATGTTTCTAACTTTCTCTCCCTCTCCCTTCCTCTCTGTGAAAAATCAATAAAATATATTTTTGAAAAAGAAGAATACTATGAAGGGCTACCTCCACCAAATGTGATAGCCCAGAAGACAAAACAAATTCTTAGAAATGTACAATCTTTCTTCTCTGAACCATAAAGAACTGAAAAACCTAAATAGGTCAGCAATAAGGAAAATAAAATAGTCATCAAAAACTTCCCAACAAGTAAAAGTCCAGGACCAGATGGCTTCACTAGTGAATTCTACCAAACAGTCAAAGAATATGTGATACCTATTCTCCACAAACACTTCCAAAATATTCAAGAAGAGGGAATACTTCCTAACTCATTCTACAAGGCCAATGTTACCCTAACACCATAACCAGGCAAAGACAACACACAAAAAAGAAAATTCCAGGCCTAGAGCTCTGATGAAGATGGATGCAAAAATCCCCAACAAAATGCTAGCCAACTGAATACAGCAATTCATTCAAAAGATCATGCATCATCACCAACTGGGATTCATTCAGAGACACAAGGGTGGTTCAACATATGGTAGTTAATGTGAAACACCACATTAACAAAATAAAAGGTAAGAGCCATATGATTATGTCAATAGATGCAGAAAAAGCATTTGACAAGATACAACATCCGTGTGTTATTAAAACACTCAATAAAATGGGTATAGAAGGAAAGCACCTCAACATAATAAAGGCCATATATGACCAGCCCGCAGCTAATATTATATTCAATGATGAAAAACTGTAAGTTTTTCCTCTAAGGTCAGGAGCAAGAACTGTGAGGCAACATAGTTCTGGAATTGCTAGCCAGAGCAACCAGTCAATAGAAAGAAAGAAAACGCATCCAAATTGGGAATGAAGAAGTAAAACTGTCACTATTTTCAGATATCATGATCCTATATATAGAAAATCCTAAAGACTTCACCAAAAGACTATTGACACAGTGAACAAGTATGGTAAAGCAGCAAGATATAAAGTCGATGTACAAAAATCTGTTGTGTTTCTATATACTAACAATAAAATGGAAAAGTAAATGAAGAAAAGAATCCCATTTGCAATTGCAACAAAAAGAATAAAATCCCTAGGAATAGATTTAGCAAAGAAAGTGGAAGGCCTATACACTGAAAAGTATATGATGTTGTTAAAAGAAACTGAAGACACAAAGAAATGGAAAGATATGCCATGTTCATGGATTGGAAGAATTAACATAGTTAAAATGGCCATATTCACTAAAACACTATACAGATCTAATGCAATCCCCATCAAAATCCAAACAGCATTTTTCAAAGAAATATAACCAAAAAAATCATCAAATTTATATGGAATTGCAAAAGCCCCAAATAGCCCAAACAATCCTGAGAAAAAAGAACAAAATGGGAGGTGTCACACTTCCTGACTTCAAATTATACTGCAAAGCTACAATTATTTAAAAAAAAAAAAAAGTAGCCAAGACCAGTTTGGCTCAGTGGATAGAGTGTCAGCCTGCGGACTGAAAGGTCCCAGGTTCAATTCCGGTTGGGGGCATATACCTTGCTTGCGGGCACATCTCCAGTGTGGGGCGTGCAGGAGGTGGCTGATCAATGTCTCTCTCTCATCGATGTTTCTGACTTTCTATCCCTCTCCCTCTCTGTAAAAAATCGATAAAATATATTTTTTTAAAAAATAGAGTATTGGTAGAAAAATAGACACACAGACCAATGTCATAGAAATAAACCCACACATATAAGGGCAACTAATTTTTTACAAAGTGGTCAAAAAATATAATGAAGAAAGGAAAGCCTCTTCAGTAAATGGGGTTAGGACAATTGGAAGGTCATGCAAAAGAATGACACCACACACAAAAATTAACTCAAAATTGATTAAAGGCTTGACAATAAGACCTGAAATAACATACAAGAAAACCTAGGCACTAAACTTAGGGATCTTTGTCTCAGAGTTTAGGGGAACTTGACCCTTACTGCAAGGGAAGTAAAAGCAAAAATAAATGAATGGACACATCAAATTAAAAAGCACAAGAAACCACCAAAACCGGTTTGGCTCAGTGGATAGAGCGTCGGTCTGTGGACTGAAAGATCCCGGTTCGATTCTGGTCAAGGGTCGTCGATGTTTTTAACTCTCTATTCCTTTCCCTTCCTCTCTGTAAAAAATCAACAAAATATATTTAAAATAAATAAATAAATAGCACAAGAAACCATCAACAAAACAAAAAGGGAACCAACTGACTGGGGGAAGGTATTTGCAAACAACACCTCCAATGAGGGGCTAATATCCAAAATATATAAAAAACTCTTACAACTCAACAACAAAAACAACAAACAACCCCATTAAAAATGGGCAGAGGACCTGAACTGGCACTTTTCCCAAGGGGACATACAGATGGCCAACAGACATACGGAAAAGTGCTCGACCACACTAGCTCTTAGGGAATGCAAATCAAAACCAAACTGAGATGCCACCTCATACCTGTTAGGATGCCAAGCATACAGAAGACAAGAAGTTACAAGGGTTGGAGAGGATGTGGAGAAAAGGGAACCCTTGTACTTTGCCAATGGGAATGTAAATTGGTACAGCCTCTTGGGAAAAAAAAAAGTATGTTCTTCAAAAAATTAAGAATAGAGCTACCTATCATATGACTCAGCAATTCCTCTTCTGGGTATCTACCCAAAAAATATATTTTTTTAATTTATTAGTAAAAATATATATATCCCCCTATATTCATTGCAGCATTATGCACAGTAACTAATGGATGGTTGGAGAATGCTACTCAGCCATAAAAATGATGAAATATTGCCATTTGATCAACATAGACGGATCTTGAGAGTATCGTGCTAAATGAAATGTCAGATGGGAAAGGGTAAGAACCATATGATTTTACTCATAGGTAAACTATATAAAACAAAAAGCAACCAGCTAAGAAACAATAAACTCATAGACACAGACCATAGTGCAGTAGTTACCAGAGGGGAAGAAAGTGGGAGAGGACAGAAGGAGTCAAATATACGATGATGGAAAGAGATGAGACTCTGATGGTGAGCGTTTGGTGCAGAATACAGATGTGGCACCTGAGATTTACATAATGTTATTAACCACTGTTACCCCAATAAATGTAAATAAATTTAAAAAATTGATTAATAAAACCAAACATCTTTTTGACTACACAAAAGTTTTCTTTCCTTTCTGACTTTCAGTGATGTCCATGTAAGTAACTAATACTATCAAAGAACTTACTTGCGGAACCTCCAGCCATATTATCCAGCCACAATTCATCAGAGACACCCAGGCCTTCTCTTCCCAGCCTCCCTGGTGCCGAGTCCCCCAATCTTATAGGGTACCTCCTCATATCTACCCTTCTTCCAGTAACCCACATCAGAAACACCCAGCTCAAAGCCCCAGTGGAAATCCTCTATTATTAGTTTATTTATTAGCAAACTAAGAACCCAATACTGAGACCGCCACCAACATCCCATGCTCCTTGCTCTGTGCAAACTCACCGTAGGACCTGCCGTTTGAATCGGAGGTAGCATCTGTACCTCCTGCTGGCTGCACCTGCCACCTCTGGGAGCAGACAGTCCTGCTTACGTCCCTCTCCGGGACTCCACCCCTGGTTTGCTTTTGTAGGACGAGTTATGTGGCTTGGGCTCCACCCTCACTTGGTCAATAAGCAATTGCAAGTCTGTATTGAGTCCTACCTCTTTCCTGGTGAGGCAAGTGGAGAACTGTATTAATTTCCTGTCGCCATGGGAACAAACTGCCACAAGCGCCGTGCTTCACATAATGCAAGTTCACTCGCTTACACATCTGGAAGTCAGAAATCCCATCCAGGCCCACGGGGCTCCGGTCCAGGTGGGGGCAGGGCTGGTTCCGTCAGGAGACTCTGAGGGAGAAGCCGTCCCCTTGCCTTTCAGCTCCTGGGGCCGCCTACACTCCTTGGCTCACCACCTCCTCCTCGAATCGCTGCACTCTCGTGCCTGTCAGCACTTCCATTCATCCATTGATCTTCTTCCCTCCCTCTCGTAAGGATCTCTGTGGTTCCAATTAGGGCCCACGCAGATAATCCAGAATAATCTCCCATCTCCAGATCCTTAACTTTAACTTACATCAAAGCACGTTCACAGGTTCTGGGGATTAGGAGTGGATGGGGGTGGGGTGGACATTATTTATTCAGCCTATCATAAGGACACAGGGAACCACCAAGCTAAATTAAAGCATGGGTTGCTGAAATTTGGACTTCGATTTTTTTTTATATATATATTTTACTGAATTTTTTTTACAGAGAGGAAGGGAGAAGGATAGTCAGAAACATCGATGAGAGAGAAACATCAATCAGCCGGGGATGTGCCCGCAACCATTGTACATGCCCTTGACCAGAATCGAACTGGGACCTTTCAGTCCGCAGGCCGATGCTCTATCCACTGAGCCAAACCGGTTTCAGCTGGACTTAGAGTTTAAAAAAGAGAGTGAGTGGAGGGGCAGCAGGAAAGCGAGGTGGACCAACATGGGTCGGTCGGGAGAAGGCACAGGTGCTGGGCTCTTCTTTGACCTCCTCGTGGCCACAGTGTAGAACCAGAGTCAGCTGGTTGGACTGGAACAGCAACCTCGTAACCTGACAAAGTGTCAGCAGCGCCAGGAAAGGGGGTCAAAGACCCAGTGTGTTCAATCTGCCTGGATGGGCGGGACCCACACCCCATGCAGGTGGCCTGAGTCACGGCGGCAGAAGGAGAACCCTCAGCTCTGTGGCCGCACACACTCTGCAATGTGAATCTCAAGTGGAAAGGAAAACATACATGCACCGGAATTAAAACTATGTCAAGTTTTTCCACGTCAGCAAAGGCAGTCTAGCTTCTTCTATACAAACCTTTCCCTGAGAAAACTAGAAATGCTGGACAATGGTTTTTTGTGTTTGTTTGTTTGTTTTTCTGAGAATTTCTTTAAAAGCATAAAAAAGCACCGAGGCAAAGATAATATAAACAGAATAATATGTCACCAGAGGTTGGGTTTACCGCTGGAATGCAAGGTTGGCTTAGCGTTTAAAATTTAATGAAACAAAAATAAAGGAGAAAAGGATACTTGAACACAGGCAGGAAAAACAATTGAGAAAATGCCACACCCAAGAGAAAATCAAAATCCAGGTATGATTTTTAAAGAAAACTCCTAAGAAACAGGGTGGAAATTTTTATTAATCTGATAAGGACCATGTGCCGAAAACTCTATAATAAACATCGTACTTAACAGTGAACTATTGGAAGTTTCCCCCTGAGTTTGGGAAAGAGATCCAGATGCTTGATACCATGATTCACATTAACATTTTCCTGGAGGTTCAAGCCAATATAATAAAGGGGGGAACATTTTAGGGATCAGGAAGGAAGAAATACAAGTGTCTGGTTCACAGAGGACATAATTGGATATACAGGAAATCCAAAAAGATCAACAAATAAATTATTACAGTTAATAAGCACATATACAAAGTTGATATATACAAGGACAATAAACAAAATACAATTATATGTCTATGTAACAGCAACAATTATAAAAATGAAACAATTTTTTTTTAATTTTAAAAACCTTGCTACCACAGGAACTCTCTGCAGTATGTTTTTAACTTTTATGTACATTTGAAACTATTCTAAAGTAAAAAGTATGTTTAAAAGATTATATCATTTAGACTGGCATCAGAAAACACCAAATACCCTCAAATAATTCTAATAAGAGGTTATTTAGAGAAATGACAGACATCAATAATTAGGAAGATAGGCAAGACTATCTTAAATAAGACACAGAAAAAGATTACTTGCACATCATTAAAATTAGAAACTTACCCTGGCTGGTTTGGCTCAGTGGATAGAGCATCGGCCTGCGAACTGAAAGGTCCCAGGTTCGATTCCAGTCAAGGGCATGTACCTTGGTTGTAGGCACATCCCTAGTAGGAGGTGTGCAGGAAGCAGCTGATTGAGGTTTCTCTCTCATCGATGTTTCTGACTCTGTCTCTCTCCCTTCCTCTCTGCAAAAAATCAATAAAATATATATATTTTTTAAAATTAGAAACTTTATGAAGACACCCCATACCAAGTGAAGAGTCAAGCCTCAGAGTGGAAGAAGATACTTTCCATATACATAACCAACAAAGGACTCACGTCCAGAATATATAAAGAGCTCTTGCAAATTACTAAGAAAAACATTCAACAGCTTATAGACACAATAGTGACCTGGTGCACAAAATTCGTGCACTCAGGGCAGGGGGTGAGGAGTCCCCCAGCCTGAATTGTGCCCTGTCACAGTGCGGGAGCCCCGAGATCCATTGCCCCAAAAGGTAGGCCCAGCCCACCCATCTGGGGCTCCTCAATGGATTGCCCCAAAAGAGGTAGGCCAGAGCTGGGGGAGGCCTGTGGACCCCTGGTGCAGGTGCGTGGAGAGGCCTCTCTGCTGTGGCCCCGCCCCTGTCCCCGAAGCTGCAAGTCCCCGCCCACCTGTGCCTGCTGTGCACGCAGCCTGCTGATGGGTCGTTACTGTGAAGGCGTCCCAGCAAATTTGCATATTACCCTGTTATTACTATAGATGGGCACTCACAAGAAAATACTATCCAGGTGGCCATTAACATCTGAGAAGGTTAAACTCTTTCGTGACAAAATGAATGAACATTGAAACCACAGCGAGGTACCACTCCGAGTCATCACTCCGAGGGATACATTTCAAGGCTGACCACACCAACGGTCACCAAGATCACAAGACAATGTGGACACTCACCCGCTGCTCATTTGTGCGCCAGAAGACAGGGGCAGGCATAGTCATAGCAGCCCCATTCATTGTGGCCCCGCGCTGGAGCCGGCCCAGACATCCACTCCTGGGAAAATAGGTTAACGATGTCACCCTTCCAGGTGCTGCCCACAACCAGGAGGAATCACTGAAGGTGCCGCCTGCGGTCAGGCCTCCTGGACTCACCCCAGCCAGGAGAGGGAGCCAGCAGGGCTTTCTCAGGGCGGGTCCTGGTGCCATGCTGGGCATGGCTGGAAGTCCACGGTCAGGCTGGAGTCAGGACGGTGTCTGAGGAAGTCCCTCGCTCATGGAAAGACCAGTCACCGGGAAGGAAGGTAGTGATGGTGAGCATCTACTCATTTTTCTTTTCTTTTAAATATATTTTATTGATTTTTACAGAGAGGAAGGGAGAGGGATAGAGAGTTGGAAATATCGATGAGAGAGAGAGACATCGATCAGCTGCCTCCTGCACGCCCCCTACTGGGGATGTACCTGCAACCAAGGTACATGCCCTTGACTGGAATCGAACCTGTGACCTTTCAGTCCGTAGACCAACGCTCTATCCACTGAGCCAAACCGGTTTGGGCCCACCCTTCTTTTTTTTTTTTTTTTAATGTATTTTTATTGATTATTTTACAGAGAGGAAGGGAGAGGGACAGAGTCAGAGACATCGATGAGAGAGAAACATCAATCAGCCGCCTCCTGCACGTCCCCCACTAGGAATGTGCCCGCAACCAAGGCACATGCCCCTGACCGGAATTGAACCCGGGACCCCTCAATCCGCAGGCCGACGCTCCATCCACTGAGCCAAACCAGCCTCGGCTCAGCCCATCCTTCTTTTAATTTGCTAAATGAGCGAATCCCTGAGCTAAAGCCAAGGGTCCCAGATCACTCACCTTTCTTGGTCAGAATACTTGAGCCTTATGTTAGATTTTGAGTTTCTTCCTGTAACCGGTGACCCATTGAAACATTCTGGAAAAGCCCTAGCCGGTTTGGTTCAGCGGATAGAGCGTCAGCCTGTGGATCAAAGGGTCCCAGGTTCGATTCTGCTCAAGGGCACACACCTTGGTTGCAGGCTCCTCCTTAGCCCCGGGCCCTGACCAGGCTCCTGCAAGGAGGCAACCAATCAATACATTGATGTTTCTCTCTGACTTTCCCTCTCTCTTCCACTCTCTCTCTAAAAAAAAAAAAAAAAAAAAAAAAATCAATGGAAAAATAGCCTCTGGCGGGGATTAACAAAACCAAACAAGAAAAGAAACATTCTGGGAAACACAAAGAAGCCAGTGTTGCCACTTCGCTGCCTTCAGTGGCCTGCACTCTGCGCGCTTCTCCATGTCCTGTTCGCAGAAACAAAAGCGCTTTGCCAGGCCCTGCGCTGGAGGAAGGATGCAGGTTTCCGGCTGAAGCATAGCCTGTGCACGCGCGACCTCTAGTGGCCAGAAAAATATCGCGCAGACGTTTTTTTTGTTTTTAATTCTGTCCAAAAGCCAGTGTCATTGCCAACAGCCAGTCTGTACGAAGGCCCCGCGGTGAGACAGGCATGGATTTGGTGTCTCCCTTCTAGAAAGTCAAGGACGGTCCAGGCTGGCCTGGGCCACCTCTTTGAAGAGGAGAAGAGACCCATATACAACGTTGTTTGGGTCTCAGAAAATCCCATTCCTCAGGGTACAGAGGAAATGATGAATTTTTAATTGAGGTGAAGTTCACAAAACACAAAAGTAATTCTTTCTAAAGAGGACAGTTTAGCCGAAACCGGTTTGACTCGGTGGATAGAGCGTCGGCCTGCGGACTGAAGGGTCCCAGGTTCGATTCCGGTCAAGGGCATGTGGCTTGGTGACGGGCATGTCCCCAGTGGGAGGTATGTGGGAAGCAGCTGATCGATGTTTCTCTCACATCGATGTTTCTAACTCTGTCCCTCTCCCTTCCTCTCTGTGAAAATTCAATAAAATATATATTTTTTTAAAGAGTACAATTTAGTAGTATTTATATTCACAATGTGGTGCAACCACCCGCCTTATATAGTTCCAAAACATTTTCATCACCACCCAAAAACAACTCCGCATCCGTTCAGCAATCACTCCCTACTCCCTCCTTCCTCCTGCCCCTGGCAGCCACCAGTCTGCTTCTGTGCCCGCGGGCTCACCTGTGCGGAATACCGCGTGTGCACGGAAGCAGTGATGTGCCACTTGTATGTCTGGCTTAGCACAATTTCCCGAGTTTCACACGTGTGGTAGCATTGTATTCGTATTTTATGTCTTTTTCTGGCTGGTAATATTCCATTATGGGTGGGTGTGTGTGTGTGTGCGTTCATTTGTTAATCCATTCGTCTACCAATGGGCATTTTGGCGGTGTCCATCATTTGGTTATTAATGGTGCTGCTTGAACATTAGTGTGTGAATGCCCCATTTCCTCCTGAGGCACGGCGATGCTAGGTCATGTGGTGATTCTGCCTGGCTTTTTGAAGGAAAATGTTTAGATTCCTTAAAATATGATAGAAGAGCCAAGACCGGTTTGGCTCAGTGGATAGAGCGTCGGCTTGTGGACTGAAAGGTCCCAGGTTCGATTCCGGTTGGGGGCATGTACCTTGCTTGCGGGCACATCTCCACTGTGGTGTGTGCAGGAGGCGGCTGATCAATGTCTCCCTCTCATCAATGTTTCTGACTTTCTATCTCTCTCCTTTCCTCTCTGTAAAAAAATCAATAAAATGTATTTTAAAAATATATATGATAGAAGAAATGGAAAGATTTTTATTTTTTTAATTTTTTTTTTTAATTTCAAAGAAGAACGGAGAGGGAGAAAGAGAAAAGCATCAATGATGAGAGGGAATCATGGATTGGCTGCTGCACACCCCCTACTGGGGATCAAGCCCACAACCCAGACACATGCCCTTGACCGGAATCGAACCTGGGACCCTTCAGTCCGCAGGCTGATGCTCTATCCGCGGAGATAAATCAGCCAGGGCGGAAAGGGTTTTAGACTCCTGAAATGGACAGAGAAGAAGTTTATTTGGACCCAGATCAACGTTTCCCCTGTGACCTGATTCTCCCCCTTCATTCCTGTGTATCTAACTCCTCGGCCCAGCGCCCTTGGGAATGAATGCAGACGGGTGAGAGCAAAGAACCACTCAGGGGGAAGTTCATTGCCTGAGAATCCTCCGTGGACACTTGTTCGGCTCAGCAAACAGAAAGCCTCGCCCGGGGCTTTGGTATGCGCGCTGTCCTAACACGGCGCTTGGAAATCACTGGCGGACTGCGATGAATGTGGACAGCCAAAGTGAGTTAATGAAGCTGAAAGGGGTTCTCAAAACAATGTTTTCCCTGACGTGGCTTTTATTCCAGCTTCCAGGTCACCAGTTTAGGAGAAAACAATGTTGGGGTGGGGGGTGCGGGGAGTTGGGGCCCTCTACAGCAGTGGTTCTCAACCTTCCTAAGGCCGCGATTCTTGCATACAGTTCCTCATGGGGTGGTGACCCCCAGCCATGAAATGTTGCTACTGTGATGCATCGTGATGTAAATACCTGCATTTTCCGATGGTCTTAGGTGACCCCTGTGAAAGGATCTTTCAACCCCAAAGGGGTCGGGACCCACAGGTTGAGAACCGCTGCTGTACAGTAAAATGTGTTGATTTGACATCGCTGGAGAAGGAGCTGTTGGGCATAAGTGAAGGTTCCCTCTAAGCAGCCATCGTAAATACGTTAACCATCTTTTAATACATTTTTATTGATCTCAGAGAGGAAGGAAGAGGGAAAGACAGAGAAACATCAATGAGAGAGAGCCATTGATTGGGATTGATTGGCTGCCTCCAGCACGCCCCCCACTGGAGATCGAGCCCACAACCCTGGCATGTGCCCCTGACGGGAATCGAACCTGGTACCCTTTAGTCCACAGGCCGGTGCTCTATTCACTGAGCCAAACAGACTAAGGCTGTTAACCATTTGGATGAAATGCTTCCTAACATGAGCGCTCCGTGGCCTGTCTTCTGAAAAAGGAGATGCTGTTTAAGATGTCCCTTATTGGACCATGTCTGAGTGACAACACAGATGTCTTCTCAAGAGCCTATGGCTCGGCGAGGGGTTAGAGGTCCTGCAAGTGGTTTTAAGTCCTTCAGCGTGATCTGTGCATGCGGCTTAGTTTCAGTCTGCTGCTGAGAGGCAGATGCCCACTGGCGATCAAGCCTGGGACCTGGGCATGTGTCCTGACCGGGAATTGAACCAGGCCCTCCTGGTTCCTAGGTCAATGCTCAACCATTGAGCCACAATGGCCAGGCAATACCAATGTATCTTTAAAAGACTCGTTGATAATGTCAAGAATCGCCCAGCTGGCATGGCTCAGTGGTTGAGCATCGACCTATGAACCAGGAGGTGACGGTTCAATTCCCAGTCAGAGCACCTGACTAGGTTGCAGGCTTGATCCCCATGCTGGGGATTGCAGGAGGCAGCTGATCAATGATTCTCTCATCATTGATGATTCTATCTCTCTCTCCCTCTCCCTTCCTCTCTGAAATCAATAAAAATATATTGAGGAAAGAAAGAAAAGGAAGTCAAGAGTCTTGCCCTAACCAGTTTGGCTCAGTGGATAGAACATTGGCCTGCAGACTGAAAGGTCCCAGGTTCGATTCTGGTCAAGGGCACATCCCCAGTAGGAGGTGTGCAGGAGGCAGGTGATGGATGTTTCTAGCTCTCTGTCCCTCTCCCTTCCTCTCTGTAAAAAAATCAATAAAATATAATTTTTTAAAAAAGAGTCTTCAAGAGGCCCTGTCACCCTGGCTTTGTGTCACTTCCAATCAGCTCAACTCCGAGATCAGAGACTGCAGTAGGGAGATTCTCAAATGGACCAGCCGGAGGGCCAGGGTCACCCAGGGTCACCCCTAACACAGTGACTAGTTCGCCACAGCGGCCTGGGTTGGCACTGCCGGTGCCCTAAAGCATGAACCCCCCAAGATGCCCGTGTTCATGGGGAAGCTAACCCGAGGGGCCCTCCTGTCAGTCACAGGGACCCCTTCCTGGGAAGTGAGGCGTTCACCGACCAAGACCAGCCTCGTCCGAAAGGTGAACTTTCTACCGGGGGCAGCTTCTCCTGCAGCGGCTGTGTGTCCAACGCTGGGGTCCCTCTGGTCACATATGCCAGGCGTCCTCCGCGTAACCACAGGAGCCTTTTGGAAGCATGCCCGGATGTCCTTGACCCCCACAGGGAAGACAAAGCAAGAACAGACTAGGGGCCGAGACCGGTTTGGCTCAGTGGATAGAGCGCCAGCCTTCGGACTGAAAGGTACCAGTTTCGATTCCGGTCAAGGGCATGTACCTTGGTTGCAGGCACATCTCCACTGTGGGGTGTGCAGGAGGCGTCTCTCTCTCATCCATGTTTCTGGCTTTCTATCCCTCTCCCTTCCTCTCTGTAAAAAAATCAATAAAATATATTTTTTTTAAAAAAAAAGAACAGACGAGGGAGATGGGGCGCTGTCATTTCTCGGGGGGCCCGGGCAGTGCCGCACAGCAAGGAAACCAGTCCTCCCGAGGGCACTGCCCGCCCCACCAAGAGGTCCGCCTGGCTTGTGGCCAAAACCCAGCGCAGGAGAGAAAGTGAAGACCTCACCACCGCTGCCTCCCCCACCTCCCTGCTGCCCACCCCCTCCCTCTCCCTGGCCTTTCCCCTTCCGGGGGGGCACACAGGATGTCACCCCTCCTGCCTGGCCACCTGTCTTACACCCGGCCCGAGTCCCAGCCACAGACCATGGGTGGTGGGCTCCAAGAAATATACAATACAGTGGTACCTGGAGATACGAGTTTAATTCGTTCCGTGACCTTGAGGTGTGGGAAACTATGAGAAGCTTGAGTCGGGGTAAACTGGTGGGTCGTGTGCAGCCGGCCGATCCACGTGATGACTCCTATCTCAACTGTTGCTCGTATTTCAAAGCAAAAATCACTCGCTCGACGGCTCATATCTCAAAAATCTCGTATGTTAGGGCACTCGTATCTCGAGGTGCCACTGTACAAATAATCCAGGCTTGGAAAAAGGAATGCGGTGAATAAAATAATAAAGGATGCAAGCAGCGTGCTGAGGAACAGTAAACCCTTCCTTCCCCTTCCCTCCTTAGCCCATCCCCTGAGTTCACCTTGTGAAATGTGTCCTCCTAGCCAGCTCATGGATGCACACACACACACACACACACACACACAGCTGCAGGCATGCACGCATACAATACACGTGCACATGTGCGTGCACATTGTTTCCCAGTGACTATGCATATTCATATTTCTGCTTTATTCCTTTTGTTCTGACCTGGATTCCCAAACCTCAGGCTGCTCTCAGAAAACAAGGGAATCATGAGATACAACCGCTAAGCATTTATTGACGTCCTGGTGGGTCTTACTTGCCTCTCATTCGCGTTCCCACTTGTCAAATGTAAACGTAAAAAATAGAAATCTGGCTCTCTAGAGACGTAAGCCCCGCCTCCATCGGTAGCTCACAAGAGAGAGGTCCCACAAAGACTTCAGTGGATGGCTTGATGGTCGGGTTTTGCTGCTTTTGAAAAGAATGAGATTTACATGTTGTTATTCTAGCCAATTCTAAAAATACGTGCAGGCTTACCAGTGTCCGCTGGTGATGACCTTGTGACTTAGTGGTCCTGTGTGTATGTTTTTATTTTTCTGGAGGGGGTCCATTTTTTCTGTTTATATTTGAAGACCCCTGCTTCCTTCAGAGTTTATTTCCACCTTGAAGGGCCTCTCAACGAACGTGCAAAGGAACCCCCAGGACACCCCGGGAGAACCAGAGCGAAGCCACAGAGAGCACAGCTCAGGTTGCTCTCCCTCCTCCCGCTCCTGTTTGGAGGACCAGAGGGGCTGAGGAGTGAACGTGAAAAGCAGCTCATTTAACCGGCGCTCATCAGATGCCAATTAAAGCAAGAGGATGCTTTCCGCCTCGGAGACTATACAGTGAAAATACCGGTGTTAGCAAACGCTGGGAACACATTTACCTGTGGAATACTGTGTGGCTGTAAAAAAAAAAAAAAAAAAAAAGAGGCTGTCACCCTTTGCAACAGCTTGGAGGGGCCTGGAGAGTATTATGTTGAATGAAATAAGCCAGTCAGAGAAAGACAAGGATCACATGATCGCACTTATTTGTGGGATCTAATGAACAAAATAAATTAACAAGCAAAATGTGTCCCAGGGCATGGATGCATGGAACAGACTGACAGACTTCAGAGGGGTGGGGGAGGGGGAGATAGGAAGAGATGAACCAGAGAACATATGTGTATATATGCACAGTCCTTGGACACAAACAGGAATGTGGTGAAGGCCTGGGGAGGGGAGGGGTACGGGTGGAGGAGTGCAAAGCAAGATGGGGGGGAATGGGGAACATCTGTAACACTATCAACAATCAGACATAATAAAAGCCTAATATGCAAATCGACTGACCGGCAGAACAACTGGTCACTATGACGTGCACTGACCACCAGGGGGCAGACGCTCAACGCAGGAGCTTCCCTCTGGTGGTCAGTGCCCGTCCCTGTGAAGCTGGGCTCACAGCTGGGAGCGCAGCGGCAGGGGTGGGGCCTCTCCTGCCTCCACAGCAGCACTCAGGAGCAGCGAGCAGGCAGGCGGTAAGGAACAAGGGCTCCCGGACTGCGAGGGGGATGTCCGCCTGCTGGCTTAGGCCCGCTCCCCCCCGCCACCCGAGAAAGTGCAGGCCAGGCTGAGAGACCCGCCCCTCCAGTGCACGAATCTTGTGCACCGGGCCTCCAGTAAATAAATAAAAAAGAGTGAGACTTTCAGAACTTAAATGTCATAATTACATCATGAGTGGTATTTAAACTATGACACTCAATGCAGCCTTAAGAGCAAGGACAGATAAACCCTTTGGTGCACTCAGAAAGGTGCACATGATACGGTGAGGTGAGGAAAAAGAGAAAATAGCAGATGGATATATCTAGCATTATTTCATTTGGGTTTTTTTTTATTTTATTTTATATTTAATATATTTTATTGATTTTTTTACAGAGAGGAAGGGAGAGGGATAGAGAGTTAGAAACACCGATGAGAGAGAAACATCAATCAGCTGCCTCCTGCACACCCCCCACCGAAGATGTGCCTGCAACCAGGGAACATGCTCTTGACCAGAATCGAACCTGGGACCTTTCAGTCCGCAGGCGGACACTCTATCCACTGAGCCAAACCGGTTTTCGCTGGGGGTTTTTTAAGTACGTCTCCATCTCTGTATGAATGTGTATGTTTCTTGGCAGAGACAGGAAAACTCTTGGGGAGTCACATGCCAGACTGTGAACAGTAGGAAGCAAACCACGGAGGAACTTCAGCTGAAGTTTTTACCACCAGCAGAGAGCACTTTAAAGAACGTTAAAGCAAATAGTAAAAAAGCACAACTGCTTCTTTCCCGCCCAATTGGAAAACAAACGGGAGACGCTGTGACAATAGCAGCTGCTGGAATGTTATACTGAGAAACCGTTCGCTGTGAATGGAGTGTTGGGCTGTGGACTGAGGGGGGTCCCAGGTTCGATTCCGGTCAGGGGCATGGACCTTGGCTGCGGGCACATCCCTAGTAGGGGGCCTCCAGGAGGCGGCTGATCGATGTCTCTCTCTCATCAATGTTTCTAACTCTCTATCCCTCTCCCTTCCTCTCTGTGAAAAGTCAATAAAATATGTTTTTAAAAAAAAGAAGAAGCCAGAACTGGCTTGGCTCAGTGGATAGAGCGTTGGCCTGCGGACTGAAAGGTCCCAGGTTTGATTCCAGTCAAGGACATGTATCTTGGTTGTGGGCACATCTCCACTGTGGGGTGTGCAGGAGACAGCTGATCGATGTTTCTCATCGATGTTTCTGACTTTCTATCCCTCTCCTTTCCTCTCTGTAAAAAATGAATAAAATATATTAAAAAAAAACACACAAAAAACCAAGATCAGTCATGTCTTCCAACGCAGGAGGGCAGAGACCTGGGAGGGGTTCCTGGAAAACCAGAGACTTTCTCCCCTCCTGCTGGAGGTGCCAGACAAGGCCATCACCAGTGAGAGGTGGGGCATTTGGAACTGGGCCTGGAATTGTGATGAAATGTAACTGCTGCTCCCGCTCGGAGCTGCTCTCTCCTCGCAGTTGTTGGAGAGCAGCGGTCAGCAAACTCATGGGTCCGCAGAGCCAAATGTCCACAGCGCAACGACTGAAATTCCTTCTGAGAGCCACATTTTTTAAACGTGAACTTCTTCTAACGCCACTTCTTCAAAATACACTCGTCCCACAAAATATACTCGTGGTATTTTGTGGAAGAACCACACTCAAGGGGCCAAAGAGCCGCATGTGGCTCGCAAGCCACAGTTTGCCGACCACGGTTCTAGAGAGACTACGGTATCCAGCAAACCCTGAGCCACTTGTCTCAGATCCGAAGATGCCACATTCAGCTGGGTCTGTGGTCATAGCCATGGCTGGGCACGCAAAGGATGGGACGGCTCCTGGGATCTAGTTTAGGGTTGCAGCCTCTTACCCAAACCCAGGGCTGGGGTTAAGTTCACCGTGAGGAGCAGGAGGCTCAGTGGTTGGGGTCGGTCCCCGGTGCCTCCGTTCATTGGCTGCGGGGTGGACGGGTCAGCTAGCCTCTGTGCTCCGAGAAGTGGAGAGGATCCATGCAACCCGGTCACAGCCTTGTCGCCAGGGTCACGTGACTGACAGCTGGCAGGAAGCAGGCCTCGCACTGTTACGATGGGTGACAGGTGGCGGGGGAGGGGTGCTCTCATTACCTCACGGTCCATGTGGAGCCTCCATGGAAACCCTCTCTCTGACCGTGAATCACAGGGAACCACATCCTTCGGAAGGCTTTCCCATCCGGGGCTCCTGCAGCCTCTGGTGTGTGCGAAACAGTGGGAAACACACCAATCATCCTGGTGTGTTATGAGGAGGGACCACCCACCTAGATCCTCTAATGCCTCTGATCCCATCCCTCCCTTGAGCCACGTACCCTGTTTCCCCAAAAATAAGACAGTGTCTCATATTAATTTTTGCTCCCAAAGATGTGCTAGGTCTTATTTTCAGGGGGTGTCTTATTTTTCCATGAAGAAGAGTATGGTACACATTTATTGTTGAACAAATACACAAAAAAAGGAAATTTATTACCTGTATATGTATGGTACGGTAGTCGTTGTCATCACAAACCAGCTCACTGATTGGCTGCAGCGCAGCCGGAGCTGTTCAGGCAGTGCGAGGGCTCTTTAAATCAGGAGTCAGACGCCTGACGGTAGCTTCGGGGGCCTTCTATTCCAGGGAGGCCTTATTATTGGGGAGGTCTTATTTTCAGGGGGATGCCTTATATGACAGCAAGAGGCAAAACTGGAAGTAGGTCTTATTTTCAGGGGATGTCTTACTTTCGGGGGAAACAGGGTATGCAACCCCGAAGTTTCCTCTCTGGCTGGAGACCTGCCCCTTTTTCAGCCAACAGGCAGTGTCCAACCAGGGACACACAAACCACCGGCGGATCACAGGCTCTTGCCAAGTCGCCTTCTCTCAGTGTCCAGCTGCAATGGTCTCACCGGTGCCACCCGCAGTGCTTCAAGGTGTATCTTCCAACAATCGCTGCGGGCACTCACGGCCCCGCCCTGCCCACCAGCGAGATGAGTGCCACTGGCATGCCACGGCAATGAAATTGCTCAACTGGCACATGAGTCAGTGCTGACGAACCACCAAATGCCCGTAACAAGGTCAATGTCCCCGCACGGCCTGCTAACAGAGCCTCAGGAGCCGTGGAGACCAGGAGGGCATTTGGCAGCCTGTGGGTTTTGGGAAAGATCCGAGGGCATCACTAATCATTAACATGTGAGCCACGATTTGAGGCCCAAGTGCTGGTTCAGGATTCTGAGCTGTGGTCCCGAGAATCTTGCAGCAGCAGCAGCAGCTAGGTCTGAGATCATGGTCTACATTTGATTTCCTGTGAGATTCACTGGTTCTGGCCAGAGAGCAGTTGCTCTCTCTCTAACCGCTTGAAGGTAAAAGAGAAGATTGGCCGAGACCAGTTTGGCTCAGTGGATAGAGCGTCGGCTTGAGGACTGAAAGGTCCCAGGTTCGATTCTGGTCGGGGGCATGTACCTTGCTTACGGGCACATCTCCAGAGTGGGGTGTGCAGGAGGCGGCTGATCGATGTCTCTCTCATTGACGTTTCTGACTTTCTATTTCTCTCCCTTCCTCTCTGTGAAAAATCAATAAAATATATTTAAAAAAAAAAAAAAGAGAGAGAGAAGATTGTTTCAGAGCCTGGTCAGGGCCACACCTTCAAATGGCTCTGAAAATAAGAGCTGATTCTGTAGAGACGATTTAAGAGATGTTGGCTGTTGACTTAGCTGCTGAGTCATAGGGCTGGGATCTTGGTCTTAAGCAGGCTGAAACAACAGTTTATGGCTGGTGAAATCACAAACTCTGCTTGCAAAATTCATCTGATGCTTGAGGAAATATTTTACAATTTCCTTGTGTGTGTGTTGATTTCTTTTGGCTTAATTTAATCCTAAAGTTCTTGCTTCTTAGTGGGAAGACAAATACCATGCATTCAAAAGGTCGTCTTCACTTTCGCCTTTACTGGATGTCTTGGAAACCTAAGCCAGGAGCGTTGGGAGATTTTTTTTTTTTTTTTTAATGCTAGGAATTAAGGAAGAAAGGTAGTTTTGGCTTCTGACCAGAAGAAATAATAATCAAATCCAAATACACATTTGAATGTCTCTATGCAAGGCAATTGTAAAATATGGATATGAATGGCATTGTTTTAGCCTTCAGACTTACAGACCAAGAGGAATGCCGAGAAATCCTATCTAATAAAAGAGTAATATGCAAATTAACTATCACTCCGCTGCCCCACAAGCCACGCCCACCAGCCAATCAGGAGCGAGTATGCAAACTAACCCCGACCAAGATGGCTGCAGCCACGGAGCGAACAGGAAGCTTGGGTTTCCCGGGCAATGGAGGAAGCCAAGCTTTCCACACACCCTAGTGGGCCCAGGCCTCCACTCAAGGCTACAAAGTTTCAATTATAGAAGATAAATAAATCCCAGATACCAGGGCCTCCACTTGGGTTGCCAAGGGGCGTGGCCAGCCTACAAACCCTGATCCAGGACACCCTTCAGGGCAAAACAGCCGGCCCCCACCCGTGCACCAGGCCTCTATCCTATCTAATAAGAGAGTGATATGCAAATTGACTGTCATTCCAACACACAGCCCCTATTGTGGTCAAAGATCCTGCCCCCCTGTGGACACAAGATGGCCAGCAGGGGAGGGCAGTTGTGAGGGACCAGGCCTGCAAGGGAGGGCAGTTGTGGGCAATCAGGCCAACAGGGGAGGGTAGTTGGGAAGGATCAGGCCTACAAGGGAGGGCAGTTGGGAGTGATCAAGTCTTCAGGGAGGGCAGCTAGGGGTGACCAGGCCTGCAGGGAAGGACAGTGAGGGGCAAACAGGCTGGCAGGGGCGTCGTTAGGGGGTGATCAGGCTGGCAGGCAGAAGCAGTTAGGGGCAATCAGGAAGGCAGGCAGGCGAGCAGTTGGGAGCCAGCAGTCCTACCAGAATCGGGCCTAAACGGGCAGTTGTACATCCTCTCAAGGGGCCCCAGATTGGAGAGGGTGCAGGCTGAGCTGAGGGACACCGTCCCCCACCCCTCAATGCATGAATTTGGTGCACTGGGCCTCGAGTACAAAAACAACCCCACCAGAAAGCTGAGTGGTGGCCTCAGCACCCCCTTGGAGTGGGGGCACGTGCTGCAGAACAGGTTTGAAATGTCCAGCTCTTTTTTTTTTTTTTTTTATCAGAAATGGAAAGTCACTGCACTCACACCTTCCTGCTTTTCACTATGTCCTGCTCCCAACTTTGAGACAACCCTGCATCCGCGTGCAAATCCAGCCCAGCTCCTTCCACGGTAGATCTGCTCCCCGCGGTGGGAGAGGGAGGGAGGAGGAGGGAGAGGAGGTCTGCTTTCAAGATGCAACGGTAACAAGCGCTGGGGAAGGAACCAACGCTGGGGACCCGCACGGAGACGTGCACGAGGCGCTCCAGCGGCACTGGCTGATGTTAATGAAAGGAAAGTGAACCCCCTTCCCGCCATGGCGCTGGACGCTCAGGCCTGACCCTCGCACAAGGACAAAAGGACGGGGTCACCCAGCCCGGCGGGGACCAGCGCACAGGCGCCGGCGGAGGAAGCAGGCCTCGGGGTGGGAGGAGGAGGACGCGGCTCCGAGGACCCGCCGAGCCCACCGCGTCTCTAGGCAACGGGGTCTCCTGCCGGGGGGCAGCGGCGGCGAGGGGAGGGCGGGGCCTCGAAGGTCGTCATCAAGGTCGCGGGCCCGACGTGCGGCGCCGGAGCGACGCTGCGTGCGTGCGGGACTCGCAGTACGTGACGGCTCCCGGGAGCCTCATGCCGGCCGCGCGCCACGCCCCTCTCCCGGGGCATCCGCGCCACGGGGGTCCCAACGGGGAGGGGAAGCGAGTAAAGTGAGGCGGAGCCTCGCCCGCACCCCCAGGGGAGCCGGGGAGCCCGGGCCCCCCCCCACAGCCCTGCAGGCAGCGCCCCACCCCCGCGGGTCCTCGCCCCCCCCTCTCCCTCGCAGCCCCAGGGGCCTCAGTCGCCCCCGTTTCCCGGAGGG
>PVJN01029989.1:0-25974 GCA_004026805.1 Lasiurus borealis | reverse complement strand
GGGAGACGAATCAGAGATCTCCACTGGGGTGCATTTTGAAGGAAAAGGAGAAAGGTATGAGTCAGAGCCACACTTTGACGTATCATACAATGGGATTCAGAAAGGAAAACTCAGTGACACTGGGCATCTTCGTTGAGAATTAGAGAAAGCAAGCTATGTGATTGTAACTGTTAACGTGCAACATTATAGTGATCCCAGTGCAGTCAGTTCTAATTTCATACAATTTCTAGAAGCATTTTTTTTTCTGTGCACAGAAGCTAGGCCTGCATGATGATAAAAAATAAAAGATAAATTTTATGATTCTAATCATATAGCCAATCAATGTCATGAAGAAAACGATCAAACGAGCAGTATGAATTTATCAAGCTGCTGAGGTCAAAAGTGCCCGCCTCCACCAGGCACACCTGGGGTTCCTTCCCCCCTCAGGCCCACAGATCCTGCCAGCTCTTAGAACTCTCAGTCTTCCCTGGCAATTCATTTGCCTCATATTGCTTTCTTACCACATCATAAAGGCTTCTTAAGGTGAGGGTTCCCACCCTTAGCAGAACTCAGGAACTACTGGTAGAAAAGACAAATACAGTACTTCAGAACAAAGGCTAGCTGTCTTAACTGGAGCCACTTCAACTGCACTAACCCTTTGGAGCTTCTAACAAATCAGGGCGGAGAAAGGTGTAATCTCTGACTTTGGAGCGCTCACTTTATTTTGAACTAATTCTCTGACACACCCATATAACGTACAGAGCCCTTAATTCCTGGGCATGAAAGCCTAATGAAATACCACCCAGGGAGAGGTTCTTGAGAAATTGTAGTGCTCCAAAGAGGTTTTCAAGAAAATTGTTTTCGCCTCACCAATAGTAAATACAGCTTTAATGGTGAGAGCTCTTTACGTTTCCAGAACTCAGCATGCAGGTAAGCAGGGCGTACAAAAATCCTGGGTCTGGAGGTCGGATGCCCTGCTGGGAACAGGACTGCCCAGGGTGCACCACATGCCATATTAGTCCTGGAGGAAACTTGTTTAGATTCATCCCTCCTCCAGGCGATTTGTAATAAGCACATAGTTGGAAACATTATGGATCATTTTACCTTTTATTAGAATAAAGGATTTTTTAAAAATGTGTAAATATCTTTTATGTGTTATGAATGTATGAACACTGCTGTTGTTCATTAACATCCAGGACTTTGAGCCGAACAACCTTGCTCTCTGAAGTCACAGCTGGTCAGACACTTGCCCTTTGAAATCACATGGATGAAAGGGACCATCCCACTGTGGAGCATCTCAGCCACCTGGGTCACTGGCTCAAACACAGCTTCTGTTTCCATCCCAGGTACAGAGCTCCAGATGGGGGTCTTCAGATACAACTTTCACACATTTATTTTAACTTTGTAGTGCCAGGAGACAGGGCCCTGAGTCCACTTTTCAATTCAGGCTTGATATCAACCCCTTCATGTACCCCCCACACCCTCACTTTGCTTTAAGCCCATCAAAACTCTGCTCCACCTAAATTTTACCTAAACTTCACCCTTTTCCCCAAATCCTACCAGAATTGTATCTCTTCCCATTATGATATGTAGTCTTCCTTATTACAGCAAGTTAATAAACACAGTTTTGTTTATTAACTCCAGGCAGTGGGGCACTGGAGATGGCTCCTATCACACCTTGTTAACTTCAGAAATTTATCAGACCACATTGATTGGCTGAAACTGGCCATGGTGGGAATATTTACACCACAGTAAATGCCAAATACTACAAATCAGGACTCGTGCTCTCTAACTGACTGCTAAAACACTGACCATCACACCACTGACAGTGGGTGAGTTTCTGGTGATCTTTATTGGATGAGCTGATGATCAGTGTCAAAGTGGATGGGAGCGGTGGTGAAACAGCCTGTGCTGTTACCACACCTGAGGAAGTAAAGCATGCTCTCTAAGAACCACCACCTGTAACTGAGGTTAGACAGAAATGGTCCTGCCCTTGCTACCTGTCACCGATGTGGGAAGGGTGTTGGCCTTTTTCAGCTGCTCTCTGCGCTCAAGCCTGGACCCTGCTGTCTCCGGCTTCTTCTCTTCTGGCTGAGCCGTGGACTTGAGCAGGGATCCAGCTCTGCTGACACTGCTGCTTCCTGGCTGTGGACTGACACTGACCTGGGTGGGCAGAGAAAGTGAGGAAAAGCATGTTTTCAACCCAAGTACATGCAAAGGCTCACAGTACAGGGCCTGGGGGGTTCTACTGGTCAGCACCACCCCTAAAGGAGCAGCTGGAGTTCACTTGGGAGCAATGTGTCTTCAGCCCTGGCCCCTGATCACGAAGCTGCTTAATACAAATGTCCCAAGTTAACTATAAAAGCAGAGTCAAAAGAAAACTGATTTCCTTCCAAAGCCCTGCTCCAATACAATCATTTTCATATTTCTCACATAACTATCGCGTGCATGGATTGTTGCTACTAATTACACTGTGAATTCTGCCAAATCAAGTTACTTAATAGCATAAGGTTTGCCGCTCTGTTGACTAATGAGTTGGCCAACCACTGGGATAGGGGCTTAATCACAAGAAACAACAACAGCCTGTAATTATTGGGATCGAGAGTCTAGGTCAGTGGTCGGCAAACTCATGAGTCAACAGAGCAGCAAACGGTGTCTCTCAAGCCACAGTTTGCAGACCACTGGAATAAGGGAACTGAATAAAATTTCTGACTGAAAATGCTTTCCTGTCTAATGGTGGTTAATTTGTTTATTGCTCTACTCTTTCTAGATAGCCTACACCACTCCCAGATAGCCTTTAAAAACAAATTATTTTGAAATTGATTTCAAAGAGGAATTGAGAAGGAGAGAGAGAAACACCAATGATGAGAATCAGCTGCCCCTTACTGGGGATCGAGCCTGAAACCCTGGCATGTGTCCCCACTGGGAATGGAACCGTGACCTTCTGGTTCATAAGTGGACATTCAACCAATGAGCCACACTGGCTGGGCTTTCTTTTCCTTTTTTAAATCCTTGCAACCATAAAAGAGAACCAAGCTCAGAAAGGCAAGGTTAAAACTGAAGACCAAACAACGAAACAAAACCTGAAGAAGACCAGGCTACTCACGTCTTTGGAGAGCTTTTCTGCCTGTTTGGCCTCCCTCGCTTGCTTCCTCTCCTCCCGAGTCGCTTGCTGCTCCCGAAACCCCTTCTGCTTTTGCAGGGCTAACGTGATCCACAGTGGCTGTGCGGTTTCAACTTTCTCCACAAGTTTGGAGCCATCTAAAGAGTGTCTGCTCTGAAGCACCGGCTTTTCTGTGAGGGGGGAAAAAAGAGTTGATATTGTGGTTTATAATAAATATATATTTGGTCTTCGTCCTGTTTCTGGCACGGAGCTCTAAGTGATGAGAGCGTAAAGGTGTCTCATGTTCTATGAATGAGGCTACTCTGGGACCACACTTCAGGATGGGGGGAGCTGGTTGCTGGGTGAACCATCTGAGTGATCAGAGGATTGGAACTTGCCATATCACCCACCAACCTCCTGGGAGGGGGGAAGCCTGGAGGTTGAATCAATGGCCAAAAATACAACCAAATCATGCCTGAGTAATGAAGTCTCCATAAAACCCCAAAGGGCAGGGTTTGGAGAGCTGCTGGGTTGGTGACTAGGTGGAAGTGCTGGGAGGCTGGCCACCCAGAGAGCATGGAACCTCCCCACCTTCTCCCATACCTTGTGTCCTTGAATGTATCTCTTCCACCTGGCTGTTCCCTAACAAACCAATGATCTAGTAAGTCAAATGTTTGTCTGCGTTCCATGGGCCACTCTAGAATATTAGTCAAACCCAAAGAGGGGGTTCCTGGGAACCTCTGATTTTAACCAGTCAGAAGCACCTGGATCTAAAGGTACAGCCTTATGGGACTAAGACCTTAACCTATAGAACAGGACACCATCCTGAGTGGAATTGTCACACACCAGCTGGTGTCTGAGAATTGCTTGGTGTGGGAATTCCTCCCCTGCAACACACACCTTTGAACTGTGATCAGAATTAGTCAAGACAAAAGCCAGCTTTCTCGTATCTCAGTACCTCAGCCCCTAAAACTTGTGACACATTCATCAGTCCACTGAATATTCAACTGTTCCTTCCTAATACAAACTCCGTGCTCATGCCTGAGTGACTCCACTGGGTAGGAAAGTAACATCTTTGATCAACAGACACAAGAGCCTTTCTCTTCCCTCTATATAGAAAAAAAAAAAAAATCTCCCGTGTCATAAAACCTCAGACCTACAAGGGACCCAGGGAGTTATTTGATTCAGTGTTCTTTTTTTTATTGCTTTTCAAAATTTTTGCATAAACCTTTTCTCCTTACTAACAATATCCCATGTGGAACCCCAAAGTATGAAAGAGGAAAATGGGGCACTGCTCTGCCCTGGGGGCTGCTGAGGGGAGCAGGGCTCAGAGGAACCCAGTGGAAACCATAATTTTGGACCAGTGCCCTCCTTTGATAGACGTGAGTAATGGGGTCCATGGTGACCAAGTCCCGTGTCCAGGGTCACTCAGCAGTTAGTGTACAGGCTGAATTACGCACTGAGGGCTTCCTGTCTGTGTTTCTCTTATATTGACTGTCTTGCCTATGCAACTGGGGGTAAACACACTCCACAGAGGGTGGTAGCTGAGGTTGGGCTCTGGAACTGAGCAGACCTGGGTTCGGCCTTTTGTGATTTTTAGAAAAGCTACTTAACTCCTCTAAGAAGGGAGACACTTTAATTTAAAATAGTGTTCGGAGTTTTGATTATGACACTGGAGGGGACGTATTAATTACTAACGTGAGACTGTTGTTACTGAAAGTGCCTAGGGGACTTTTTCTCTTCAAAAAGTGACAGAGGCTATAGGAAGAATTCCAACCACTTAATAACAGAAAAACAAAATACCCAATTAAAAGTGAACAAAGGACTGGAATAGACATTTCTCTTAAGAAGACATGCAAATGACCAACAAGCATATGAAAAGATGTTCAACATCACTAATTAGGAGGGAAATGCAAATCAAAACCACAATGAGCAATGAGTGTATCACCTCGCACCCATTAGGATGGCTACTGTAAAAAACAACAGAAAATAACACGTTGGCGAGAATGTGGAAAATTAAGAATCTGTGCCCTGTTGGCGGGAATGTAAAATGGTACAGCTGGTGGGGAAAACAGTAGGTGGTTCATAAAAAATTAAAAATAGTAACCACCATAGAATCCAGCAATTCCATTTCTGGGCATTTATCCAAAAGTACTGAAAGCAAGATCTCAAGGGGATATCTGCACACCCATGGTCATGGCAGCACTAGTCAGAAGCCAAGAGGAGCAAGCAACCTAAGTGTCCGTGGACAGATGAATGGATAAACCAAGTGTGGCATACACACACACAGGCAGGTCATTCAGCCTTAAAAAAGAAGGAAATCCTGTCATATGCTACGTGGGTGAACCTTGAAGACACTGTACTAAGTGAAATAAGCCAGTCCCCCAAAAAGACAAGACTATATCATTCCACTTATGTGATGCATCTAGAGTAGTCAGATGCACAGAAACAGAAAGTTGAATGATGGGCTGGCAGAGGGCAGGTGTTTAATGCTTCTAAAGCAGTGGTTCTCAACCTTCCTAAGGCCGCAACCCTTGCATACAGTTCCTCATGTGGTGGTGACCCCCAGCCATGAAATTTTGCTACTGTTATGCATCGTGATGTAAATATCTGCATTTTCCGATGGTCTTAGGCGACCCCCAAAGGGGTCGCGACCCATAGATTGAGAACCGCTGTTCTAGAGTTTCAGTTTTGTGAGGTGAAAAACTGGCTGTATACAATGTGAGTAATGCTTAAGACTGAGAACTGCACACTGAGAAAAGACAAGTCGATTTTATGTTACGCACTTGGACCACAATAAAAATTGTTTTCTAGAGTGACTGAAAGAACTGTGCCCGCAATATTATCCAAGAGATGCAGGGAAAAGTGGGAATCATAGATCAGGTTTAAAAGAACTGCAAGAGAAGGAACAAGACAAGAAGGCTTTCCTAAATCCTACGCATTTTTAAACAATGTTGTTTGAACAAATAGATGAGTAAGGTCCAAGAAGTACCATGAGGACATAATGAGAAATGTTTTTAAAGGCTAACAGCATTTTACAAATGCCAGGCAAGTTCCTGGAGGCGGCCCTGGGACACGGGGAAGATCGTTTTGCCTGGGAGAGATCGCCTCCGCTTCCTGACTTTACCACTGAGAGGACCAGGCAAGTCATCCGACTTCTCAGATGTTGGGGTGTCATCTGTAAAATGGAGCTAAGACTTACTGCCGTGAGACTGAACTAGACGGTATAAATAAACACACTTTGTAAATGATAAGCACAAAGGATGACCGCTGAAATTTTCCAAAACAGTAAAATCACTTATTTCATTCAAGGTTTTGAAAGAGAGAGATGCTCTTTGTTAATCACATAACCTTTTTGGTTGGGCGTTTTGGAATATCTAATTAAAATTTTATTTCGTTGCAATCTTTAAACCTATTCTCTCTCACTCTAAACTCAGTGGACAAGCAGAATCACAGCCCACCTAAGTTCCCTCCTTCAGGTCCCGGGGAGACACCCAGGCACCTCCTGGCATTGACGGGGTTCTAATCACTGCTCCCCAGGACCAGTGCTTGGAGAAAAGGCCAGTTACTATCTGTTCTACCCGCCTTCAGGGGCTGGAATTTCCGAATAAGATGATATGTGTAATAAAGTGTAAGAGGAAAACATGGCAGGGGTGCTGGTGATCATTGCTATTTTAATTCCCATCAGGATGGGTTCGGAGTCACCCAGGGGCTTCACTTGCTATTGGTCCTCGCTGGTCTCAAGAATAGGAACCCCTTTCTAAAGCAGTGGTTGCAAACAAAAAGGGTGTGTGTGCCCTAAGGCAGTGGTTGGCAAACCGTGGCTTACGAGCCACATGCGGCTCTTTGGCCCCTTGAGTGTGGATCTTCCACAAGATAACACATAAGGGCGTCGACTGAAGCAGTACCGTAATTAAGTTAATAACAATGTACCTACCTTTATAGTTTAAAAAATTTGGCTCTCAAAAGAAATTTCAATCGTTGTACTGTTGATATTGGGCTCTGCTGACTAATGAGTTTGCCAACCATTGTCCTAGGGGATGTGCAAGGCCATTCACTGGGGGTAAAGGAAGAAAAGCTTAGAATTTCTATTTATCTGTCTTTAGAATTCTAAAAATAAAAGTGAAATCAAGCTTTGCTAATAGTTGATGCTTAGACTGGCATTGACATTCTCAGTCAGCCCATGGATTGGAAGGCCAGGTACAGCAAATGGCACGTGTAGAGACTTCCCGAGGGAGGCTGGGAGCGCTCAGTCGAGAACCAGCAATCCTGTCCTCGCTGGCTTTGCTTTTAGCATACTTTGAGGTTCTGCGGTTAGGCAAGTTTACGAGTGTCCTATCTCCTCTGATCTAAACGATCCTTTATGAAATGAACAATTCTTGCCAACAGACCACAGGCTTACTATACTTCCCATAATGCAAGCATAAGGCCACAGTGGAACTGACAAGCTCTTTGCCTGCCACTTTAGAAGAAATCAGATCTGACAAGAAGTTGGCCAAAGAAATGAAAGGTAATGCCAGGATTAGCACTATGGATCCGCTACTGCTTCAGTGAACTGCACCCTAAGCGTAGATATGGCGCTCCAGGGGTTTTAACATGGATACGGTTAATAAATGGGAGGTCCAGGCATTTTATTCCAGTGGGGTGTTTAGTCAAACAAATTTGGTCAGCCCTGGCTAGTCACACAGGAAAGCCTGCAGCCAGCAACCATTCACAAGGCATACGGTCCTTGTTTTCATGCTTCCTTTCCACTGAATAAAGAAGAAGTCAATTAGTGGAGTCTGACAACCTAGAATCTGGATACTGATAAAGAAAACGGGCAGAAATAGCTTTTGGTAGAAAATTATAACCAAAGGGAAAAGTGTAAGAGAAAGATGCAGCATTGGAGCATTATTTTTTGGGGGAGAAGATAAGACTGCTGGAGCAGGCTGTGAGAGGGGCTTTGGTGACTACAAAAGTTACCAGTGCAAAAGCTAATGTCAAAACTAAAAATGGGGGCCTGGCTAGTATGGCTCAGTGGTTGAGCGTGGCTCCAGGCACCTCCGTTCCAGGTCAGGGAACATGCCTGAATTGGGGGCTCTATCAGGAGGAAGCAGATGGATGATTCTCTCTCATCGACGTTTCTCTTTCTCTCCCTCTCCTTCTCTAAAAATAAATAAAATATGTTTAAAAAACACTCACTAAAAATGTTCTGGTTCAGGATGGTGACATAGGTTCCTAAACACCTTCCTCTCACAGACATATCGAGTCTGCAGCCACATACAGAACAATCCTTCTGACTGAAATACGGGAACTAGTGAGTGACGCCTACATATTGGGCAAATGAATAGGAGAGGCTGAGACACAATCTCACCATAAATCCCACCCTGGGCATTGCAATTCACAACCTGGGGTGGGAGGGCTGGACCCTACATTTGGTGCCCCAAATTCTAAGACTTCTGCCTGAGAGACAAGGCCCTCAAAATACCTCGCTCTGAAAGCCCAGGGGGCTCTTGTCCAGCTAAGGGACCTTTCTTAATGGGCTCCCAGGGACTCACTGTGGCTATCTCCCCAGGGCCCAGTGCAGAGGCTGATAATGGGCTCCTCACTGTCAGGACAGACAACAGACAGAAACCAATGGGGAGAAATGGTCTGGAAGCTGCTGGTCCAGGAAACTGGGCAAGTGTAGGTTAAATGGGGTGGCAGGGTGAGCAACCAAACCAATGTCCCCCAGGACACAAGCTCTTTTGTCTGCCAGAACCACCCTAACCTTAAGCAATTAAACAGAAGAAATAAAATAAACCCCTCCCTCACGTCAGGGGAGAATTTCTCTGAGCTGAGTACGACCAGGTAAAGGCTCTCCTGGGCCCCAACGCCAATCCAGGTGGCCAGGGCGTGGTCCCAAGCGGCCGTTATGAAAAGCCAAGAGGGGCACCTGGAAGTGAGGGTGGCTCTACAATTTTTTTGTGGTGTATATTGTTCCATTATTTTATTCATGTTAGTTGTTCCTTTTATTTAATAAATCTTTATTCAGATTACATTTGTTCCTCTTTTCCCCCCATAGCTCCCCTCTACCCAGCTCCCACTTTTCCCTCTGCCCTTACCTCCCCCCACCCATTGTCCTCATCCATAGGTGGATTTTTGTCCACTATCTTCGTGCACCCCCTTCACCCCTTTCCCTCTGAGAATTGTCAGTCCACTCCCTTTCTATGCCTCTGATTCTATTATATTCACCAGTTTATCCTGTTCATCAGATTTTTTATTCACTTGATTTTTATTTATTTTTATTTTCTTTTTATTAAATCTTTATTATTCAGATTATTAAATTTGTTTTTTTCCCCCCTCCATATTTCCCCTCTAACCAGATCCCACCCTTCCCTCTACTCTTATCTCCTCCCGTTGACCTCATCCATAGGTGTATGATTTTTGTCCAGTCTCTCTCTGTACACCCCTCCCCCCTTTCCCCCTGAAAATTATCAGTCCACTCCCTTTTTGTGCTCCTGATTCTATTATATTCACCAGTTTATTCTGTTGATCAAATCTTCAATTCTCTTAATTTTCAGATTCACTTGTTGATAGATACGTATTTGTTGTTCATAATTTTTTATCTTTTTCTTCTTCCTCTTCTAAAAGAGTACCTTTCAGCATTTCATATAATACTGGTTTGGAGTTGATGAACTCTTTTAGCTTTTCTCTGTGAAGCTCTTTATCTGCCCTTCAATTCTGAATGATAACTTTGCTGGATAGAGTATTCTTGGTTGTAGGTTTTTGCTATTCATCACATTGAATATTTCTTGCCACTCCCATCTGACCTGCATCGTATCTGTTGAGAAATCAGCTGACAGTCGTATGGGTGCTCTCTTGTAGGTAATGAACTGTTTTTCTCTTGCTGCTTTTAATATTCTCTTTGTCTTTTGCTCTTGGTATTTTAATTATGTGTCTCGGTGTAGTCTTCTTTGGATTCATTTTATATGGGGTTCTATGTGCTTCCTGGACTTGTAAGTCTATTTCTTTTACCAGATGTGGGAAGTTTTCAGTCATTATTTCTTTAAATAGGTTTTCAGTATCTTGCTCTCTCACTTCTTCTGGCACCCCCATAATTCTGATGTTGGTACGCTGAGGCTGTCCCAGAGGCTCCTTACATTATCTTCACATTTTTGGATTCTTTTCTCTTCTTGCTTTTCCAGTTGAGTGTTTTCTGCTTCTTTATATTTCAAATTTTTGACTCGATTCTTGCCTTCCTCTAGTCTGCTGTTAGGTCTCTGTACAATATTTTTTAATTCAGTCAGTGTATGTTTAAATTTTAGTTGGTTCCTTTCTATCTCTAGTTGGGTCTTTTTCATCTCCTCTTGGGTCTTGCTAAATTTATTCATCTTTTCTAGGATATTCTTGAAAAACCTAATAAGCGTGGTTTTGAACTCTATATTCAGGCGTTTGTTTTCCTCCATTTCTTTTGCTTGTGATCCCTTCCCTTGACTCAGCATTTTCACTATGCCGGGAGAACTTCTGTGTTGGATTCAGCCTTATGATACCAGACTAGCAAAACTGCAGAAGCCTCTTTATTGAGCTTGGGATGGGTGGATTCCCAAGGCTTAAGGGACCGCCTTGCCTTCCAGTCGGCCCCGCCCTCCACAGCCCCCGAGTCTCATGTGACTGGGTAATTGCTGAAGCAGTCCCTTGCGTGCGCACACTCTTGCAGTGCTCTAGACTGCTGCCTTTCTGGCTCCCCTGTGCTCCGGGACCATATGAGTCTGGATCTTCAGGGTTTCGTCAGGCACTGGGGTTTAGTGAAGTTACAAGTGGCACAGTTGGGAGGGTCTGTCTCCCGCCCACTTGAGAAAGCCAGCGGCACAATCAGCAGCGGATCCTCTGTGTGCAATGCAGTGCACGTCATCAAACTTCTGATCTCTTCCCCTAAATTTCCATGCACTTCTCCCTTTTCACAGTGCAAACTCCTCCCGTATGAGTTTCAGCTGGATCTGGGGTTTAGTGTCGTAGGATAAGGGGGTTCAATGCCGTTGAGAGTCTGTTTCCCTCCCATCAGAGAAAGCCAGCCCAGTTCTCTGGCACCCAGTCTCTCCACGTGCGCGTCTCCGCACCTCAGCTTTTTGCAGCTCCTTTGGGTCTCTGTGAGCCCCTCTCTTTCCTTCTAGTTGTAGAATTTCCACTCAGCCAGCTTTCCTGTGGTTCTGGATGATGTCCGTTCTGTCTTTTAGTTGTAGTTTTGAAATTGTTGTGTGAGGCAGCAGTGTAGGTGTTTACCTATGCCGCCATCTTGGATCCGCATCCCCTCACTTGATTTTTAGATTAACTCGTTGACAGATATGTATTTGTTGTTCATAATTTTCATCTCTACCTTTTTCTTCTTCCTCCTCCTCTTAAAGAGTACCTTTCAGCATTTCATATAATACTGGTTTGGAGTTGATGAACTCTTCCTTTAGCTTTTTCTTATCTATGAAGCTCTTCATCTAACCTTCAATTCTGAATGATAGCTTTGCTGGGTAGAGTAATCTTGGTTGTAGGTTCTTGCTATTCATCACTTTGAATATTTCCTGCCACCCCCTCTGGCTGCATAGTTTCTCTTGAGAAATCAGCTGACAATCGTATGGGTAGTCCTTTGTAGGTAATTAATCATTTTTCTCTTGCTGCTTTTAATATTCTCTGTCTTTTGCTCTTGGTATTTTAATTATGATGTGTCTTGGTGAGGTCCTGTTTGGATTCCTTTTGTTTGGGATTCTGTGTGCTTCCTGGACTTGTAAGTCTATTTCTTTCACCAGTTGTAGAAAGTTTTCAGTCATTATTTCTTCAGATTTTCAGTATCTTGCTCTCTCTCTTCTTCTGGCATGCCCATAATTCTGATGTTGGTATACTTGAAGTTGTCTCAGAGGCTCCTTACACTATCTTCACATTTTTGGATTCTTTTTTCATCTTGTTTTCCCAGTTGAGTGTTTTCTGCTTGTTTGTATTTCAAATCTTTGACTTGATTCTTGCATTCCTCTAGTCTGCTGTTAGGTCTTTGTATAATATTTTTTATTTGTCAGTGTATGTTTAATTTCTTGTTGGTTCTTTTCATCTTCTCTTCGGTCTCGCTAAATTTATCCATCTTTTCTAAGAAATTCTTGAAAAACCTTATAATCTTGGTTATGAACTCTATATCCAGTTGTTTGTTTTCCTCTATTTCTTTTGTTTGTGATGTTTCTTTGTCTCCACATTTTCAGTACGCTGAGAGAACTTCTGTGCTGGATTCAGCCTTATGATACAAGACTTGCAAAACTACAAAAAGCCTCTCTGTTGAGCTTGAATGGGGTGGAGTCTCAGGGCTGAGCAGACAGCCTTTGCCTCCAATCAGCCCTGCCCTAGGTGATCCCTGGGTATCAAGTGTCTCTTGGTAATCACTGCAGACCTCTCTGTGCACATGCCCGTGTGCCTCTAGACCTCTGCCTTTCTGGTTCCCTTGCGCTCCAGGACCCATATGAGTCTGGGTCCCCAGGGCCTTGCCCCAAACTGGGGTTCAGTGCAGTCAGAAGTGGAGTTCAGTGCAGTTGGGAGGCTCTGTCTCTTTCCCACTAGAGAAAGCCAGCGGCACAATCAGCAGTCCATCCTATCGGCTTGCAGTGGTCTGCACGCTCCCAGACCACTGCCCTTTCGTGGCCTCCCTAAATTTCTGTGCACTCCTCCCTTTTCACAACAGTCCAGACTCCCCCTGTATGAGTCTCGCCCGGAACTGGGATTCAGTGCTGTAGGATAAGGGGTTCAGTGCAGTCAGGAGTCTCTATCTCCGTCCCACCAGAAGAAGCCAGCCAGGCACTCTGCCGCCCACTCTCTCCACACACGTGACTCTGTACCTCAGCTTTTTGCAGCTCTTCTGAGTCTCTGTGAGCCCCTCTTTCCTTCTAATTGTAGAATTTCCACTCAGTCAGATCTCCTGTGGTTCTGCATGATGTCTGTTCTGTCTTTTAGTTGTAGTTTTGCAATAGTTGTGTGAGGCAGCAGTTTAAATGTTCACCTTTGCTGCCATCTTGGTTTCTCTGCTGGCAGTTGCCATGTTTGCCCCCAATTTCTTTTTTTAAATCTTCATTGTTCAGATTATTACAGATGTTCCTGTTTTTCCCCTGCCATAACTCCCCCCCCACCTGGTTGTCACCCCACCTTAGGCCCCCGCAATCCCGCACTGTCTTCGTCCATAGGTATAATTTCTTCATTGGAGGTCTTCCTGGTGGCAAGCTGGTGGTGTGGGGGTGCCTTTGTAGAGCATTTTGCATAAGCCTGACACCCACCAGTTATTCACACAGAGGCCCCCTAGGCCGGTGGAGCTGCTGGAAGCCCCCTACCTGCCTACTGTGGTATTGCTACTGCCCGGAGACAGAACAGTCGCTGGTCTAGGCAGGCCCGGTCTTTACCCTCACTGCCCCTCCCAGTGACGGGGCAACTTCATTCATTAAGGCATTTCATTGCTGTGGGCACCTTTACCTTGTATTAAGTAAATACGAATGGGCGTGAGTCCCAGATACAGAGCAGAATCAGTTCGGATTTCCAAAATGGTCAAGAAGAGTGGAAAAGTGATGAGAAGAATTTGGGAGTGTCCTGAATTAAATGACAGTGGGCCAGAGAAAGGGGGAGAGGGTAAGGGAGGCCCACCAGTTAATGATGGTTGGCAGAAACAAAGGACTGCCTCCATGCCTGAATGGACGCTGAAACTTCGCATCAGCTTCCAGATGGCTGCTTCAGCGTTCATCTGAGAGATCTGGCCGCCAGCCCAGACGCCAGCACAGCTTGCTCACGCACGAGCTTTTGGACTGTTGTCCCACAGACCATCCAAACGTAGCAAATGCAGTGGAACCTCGGTTCTCAAACCTAATTAGTTCCGGAAGGCTGTTCAAGACACGATTTGTTCAAAGACTAAATCCTGCCCCCCACCCTCACTCCATTTCTTAGAAATAATGTAAATTGAATTAATCCATTCCAGACCCCCCCCCCCAAATGATTCTGTTTTAACCTTTCTTACATACAGTAAGCAAACACTTATTTTCTTAAACTTACTGAACCACCTGCTACTGGCCTAAGAGAAATCGCTTTCAGCACTCACTCCAAGGATGTCCTTCGGGTCAGAAGGCAGCGTATGTTTGCTTGTGCATGTATCACTGCCTCGGAAATGCCGTCTCTGGCTAACTGCTTTTCCTTTACCCAAATCAACAGTTTTCCTACCTCTTCCACTGCCTGTGATCCTTGCTTCTTTCACACCTCTGCACCTTCAAGGGTCTCTTTATCTTTTAAGATTGTGCTAATCATAGATTTCACCTGCTACAAAAGCACTCTCTCCTTTGTTGCCTGAGAGATGCTTTTTGTCACGCCAAAGTATCAGCATGAACGGGCTGCTGGGTCAAAGACCGAAGTTTGGTACGACAACCGACATTTTTTTTTCCTGTGAATAGCTTGGTTGGGAATCGAATTGTTCAAGATGGGAGATGTTGGAGAAATGAGGTGTGACTGCGGTCCTTCCTTAGGAACCCTGCCCCTATCCCAGAACGGCCTCCGCTTCACCTTTCCACCTCATCTACAGCCAAGGGAAAGCCTTTCAGAACCACTCCCCTCGTTCTTCACCACACCCATGACATGGAAAGCTCCAGGACATGCCTGTCTTCTCCCCCCTAGCCCTGCGGTATTGCTCTGCCCAGAGACAGAGCAGTCGCTGGTCTCGGCAGGCCCAGTCTTTCCCTTCACTGCCCCTCCCAGTGACCGGACACCTTCATTCATCAGGGTATTTCATTGCAGGTGGTTCAGACTGCCTGCCCCACCCAGGCCCTGGTCCCTTTTCCTGCCAGCAGGTGGCTCAATAAACTTTCTTTCAAAAAAGCTTTGGGCCACAAACGTTTCCTTTGCACAAAAGTCAAGAGCCTCGCCAGGATCCCCTCCCTCCGGGAATGGCAAATGGGCTTCTAATGAAGGGGGGAACTGCTGCACCTCGGGTTCCACTAGCCACTTCCAGCCTCAGGCAGCCTGGCGTTGGCTGTGCCGTGGACCGCGAGCTGGACAGAGGCAGCGTTCCGGCCTGCGGCCACTCACCTTTCCTCCCCGCCTCGGGCGTTTGGGAAGGCCTCTCCGGCGGGGCTGCAGACCGAGCAGGAGAAGCGGCTTTCCTCTCCGCTTCCACCTCTTCCTTCTCTCCCCTCCTGGGAGGTGGTGGCGAGGGTGGCCCCGGCTCACGGCTCTCCTGGCCCTCCCTGCACGGCTCACCGGGCTCCGGGTCAGGCTTCCCCGGCCGCCGAGCCAGCAGCTCCACCAGGTAGGGCCTGCTCAGTTTGCAGAGCGGGGAGGTCGGGGGCGTCTGCCCCGAGGGCTTGGGCGCCAGGGCTGGCTTCTGCGCCGAGGGCATTCTGTGCGCTGCCTTGGTGGGATCGGGCGGCGCCGGGCTCTGGCTGCCGAGGGCTGGGGGCCCAGGCTGGGCCGTGGGAGGGAGGCTGGAAGGGCTCACAGCCGAGTCCTTCCAGGGGCCACCGGGGCCTGGCCTGCTCTCGGTGGCGGAGAGGGACGGGCCAGGCTTCAGAGCCACCGCCTCCTCTCCCTCTGCGCCCTCCGGTGCCAGGGGCGGCGCCCCCTCGGCGCTGTCCGCGGTGCTGCCGCTCCTCCTCTTCTTCTTCTGCTCCGCCTGCTGGTCGCAGTGGAAGCGCAGGGAGTAGTTGGTCCTTCTGAGCTTTATCCCAAACGGCGAGGAGGCCTTGTCCTCCGCACCCGGCCCCGCCGCGGGGTCCGGCTTGGCGCTGCCCATCTCACCGCCCGGCTGCTGGGTCCCGGGCTGCTCCGCCGGTGCCATAGGGGCCGCCGCTCTCTGCGGGGGTTCAGGGGGGCTGGGGACGAGGAAAGACGGGAGGTCTTTGGCAAACTTGCAGCCCTCGGTGGCGTCTGTTGGCTCCTGGGGCACCCCCAGATTCTCGGGGCCTCGAGGCGGCTCTTCCGCCTCGGCAGCCGGGGTTGGGGGCGCGGTCTGCTCGCTGGCTCCCAGCGCGCCTCTCTTCCTTGCGTTCTCGGCGGCGGCGGCTGCGTGCTGTTTGGGGGCCTCGGAGCCGCCCTCGGAGAACTTCTGCCAGGCGGGCATGATGGAGAACTTGGCGTTCCCAGGCGGGGCCTTGCGCAGGGTCCCCCGGGAATCAGAGCGGGCCCGGGGCGCGGGCTCGTCCCCCGGCGGCGCTGGCGTCGGAGGCGCGTCTCTGCGGGCGCGCGGGTCGCCCTCCGCGCTCTTCAGGATGCGGGACCGAATGGACGCCCATTCGGCCAGGGCGGCCCCGCTGCTGCTGGTCGAGGAAGCCTGGGGGGGCCGGGTCTTCCCGCTGCTGCTGCTGCTGCTGCCGCTGCCACCGGCCCGGGGGTCCCCTGGGGCTCGGGGCGGGGTGTCCAGGGCGGGCGCGTCCCCGAGCCGCTTCTCCTCCGACAGCCCCAGGAGGGACTTGCAGGCCGTGTCCTTGATCTGGCTCAGGTTGACGGCCGGGCCGCACAGCTGCGCCCCGGTGACCAGGATGGCCGTGTGGGGGATGCTCAGGGCCGAGGGCAGCGCGTGGGGGGCCGGGCCGGCGCGGGGGGCCCGGGGCGGGTGGGGGGCCGCGGCCGGGCCCGCGTCCTTGGCGGGGGGCGTCACGGGGCTCAGGTTGACCTTGGGGAAGAGGATCTGCTTGCCGCCCGAGGACACCTGGAAGGTGTAGGGCCTGGGCATGGCCTGCCGCTCCTCCAGCTCCTGCCACCGCAGCTCCTCCCCGCGGCGGTCTCTGTCCGGGGCCGCGCACGCCTCCGGCTTCTGCGGCGGCGGCTCTCCGGCCGGCTCAGCCTCGGGGCCCTGCTTCCCGCAGACTCCCGGGTCCTCCTCGGCGTGTTCTCTCTGCTTCTCGGGTTTCAGGGGCTCTGGCTCCACGGAGCAGCCGCTCTCCAGCCCACTCTCCTCCGCTCTGCGAGCTCCCGGAGGCTCCTTTTCAGCCTCCCGCCGCCGCTGCTGCACCATCGCTTCCTCCTGCCTTCTCAGCTCCTCCCTGCGCTGGGCCTCCTCCTCTTCCCGCCTTCTGAGCTCCTTCACCCGGGCCTCCTCTTCTTCCCGCTGCCTCTGCTCCTCCTCTTCCCGCCTCTTCCTCTCCTCCTCTTCCCGCCTCTTCCTCTCCTCTTCCTCCCGCAGCCTCTGCTCCTCCTCTTCCCGCCTTTTCCGCTCCTCTTCCTCCCGCTGCCTCTGCTCCTGCTCCTGCTCCTCCCGCCACTTCCTCTCCTCTTCCTCCAGCCGCTGCTTCTCCGCTTCCCTCCGCCTCTGCGCCTCCAGCTCCTCCCGTCTCCTGAGTTCCTTCAGCTCTCGCTCCTCTTCCTCCTGCCGCCGCCTCTCGGCCTCCTGTCTGCTACGCGCCTCCAGCTCCTGGCGCTCAGCCTCCTCCTCCTCCGGGGGCTCCTGCTGCCCGGCTTCCTGGTGCCGCCGGCCTTGCTCTGGCTCCCAGCACTGTGGGGCCGGGCCGCCTGGCTCGTCCAGCCTCCACCTTTCCTCTGTGCACTGCCTCTTCCCTGCCTCTGGCTGGGGTGCGTCCTCCTCTGCCTCCTCCTCCTCTCCTTCCTCCTCTCCTTCCTCCTCCAGAAGCTCCTCCTGCCTGCGGTTCTCCTCCCAAAGCTGCCGCTCCAGGGCGCGGAGCCTCTGCTCCTCCAGGCGCCGCCTCTCGGCCGCCTCGGCCTTCTGCCGCTTGCACTTGGCCTCCAGTTCCTGCCAGTACTCTTCCTGCCGCCTCTTCTCTTCCTTGGCGCCCAGCGGCTCCGGCTCCTCCTCCTCGTGCCACATCAGCTTGTCTTCTCCCGGGTGTCCGTTCTGGTCCAGGGACAGCAGGCTCGGCAGGCCACCTGGTTCGTTTGGTCGAGCCTAGCGTTGGCAGGGGAAACAGAATTAGCTTTCTCCTTGGGCACAGGTAACCACTCCTCATCCTAGTCACCCTGGGAGTGGCCCTCTTACTCTCCTAGTTTGGGGACTTTTAAATGCCCCGGTGTGGCCCCTGGGAGACCTGTCCCTTGACCTCCTACCCTAGGACTTGGGGTCCGGGAACACAGCAGGGCCCCCCCGCCTTTTTAGGTGACTCTTGAGGGTCTTCCTTGCTTCTTTCTCCCTTAAACCGTAGAAAATCCCTTTGGCTACTGCTCAGAGGGATTGTTTTTGGGCTCAAAATGTGGTCATTTCTCCAGCAGTTATCTGGAGTTCACTAGAATGTCAGCTCCAGGAGCTCGGTAAGGGAAGGAATTTCTGTCTGTTTTGTATCCTGCTGTGTTATCCCCAGGGCCTAAGTCAGTGTCCATCACAGGTGCTCAATAAAAGTGTGTTTGATGAGTAAAAGAGGAAAAAAAGAAGGGGCAGTTCTAAGTATAGAGATGGGTAAACTCAGAGTAGATTGTGGGGGTGTCAGGAAGAACTTTATGTTTACTCCCTTTGTCCTTCTCAAATTCTTGTTCTTAATGTGAATAATCGTAGGAAAACCAGTATTGAAAAGAAGAGGAAAAAATTAAGATTTACACTTCGTCTGTGTCCCCTGGAACTTGTGCCTTGGAAGTCCACCCTAATCAAACCGAAGGGCCTTTGGCGACACCACGGCAGGGAAAAGTGGGGCCCTTTCTGCTGCAAAGCAGATGTGCAGCAGCCCCCTCTGTGGGCAACATGTCAGAAGGTAACCAGGCCTGCTCCCGTCGTGCACTGCCCACCCTCAGTCCCTGCTGGGGAGGGACCTGGTCCCTCCTACAGGTCCACCACCCCATCACCCCGTTGGCAGAATGAGGGCCCAGCAAGCAAGGGCAGCTGCCTGGTCAGCTAGGATGGGCGCTACCTACCCCGGCAAGTCCAAGCCGCCTGTGCTTCTTCGACACCCTCTGGTTTTTTGGCTTCACGGATAGTTTGTGCTTGGCGGCACTGTTGTCCAAGCGAGCGATGGCCAGGGGGATGGCGTCCAGGTTGACGCTTTCAATGGTGCCAGCATTAGAGAAGTGCCTCTTTGGCCGAGACGGTTTAGCTGGAGCTCCCTGTGGTGGAGATTAAAATATAAAATCAGCCCTGGCTGGTTCGGCTCAATGGACAGAGCGTCGGCCTGTGGATTGATGGTCAAGGACACATGCCCAGGTTGTTGGTTTGATCCCCAGGGAGGGGCGTGCAGGAGGCAGCCAATCAGTGATTCTCTCTTATCATTGATGTTTCTCTCCCTCTCTGAAGTCAATAAAAAATATATATTAATATATGTGTATATAAACACGTGTGTGTGTGTGTGTGTGTAGTCGGGATCAGAAAGCAACCTGCAGAGAATTGGGGGAGAGAAGCACTTTTTTGGTGCCCGCACCTTGCCCAGCCTGGCCTAGGGAACGCTGGCGAGCAAAGGGGGCTGGCTCCCTGGGACCGTGAAACGAGCAAGGCTCTTGGAATAAAAACAGGACGTTATCTACGGCTCTCCCAGTGCCATCTGCATGAGCTTGTAATGGTCATCGGACCTTTCAGGGGCTAAGTTTCCTACTCTGAATACTATATCGATTAGATGAGGGGTTGACAAAACCTGAATCCGGCCAGCAGCCTGTTTTGTTCAAGTTTTGCTGGCACACACAGCCACGCCCATCAGCATTGTCGGAACAGAATGGAGAGTCTCCTTGTTGGACCTTCTGGCCACAAAGTCTAAAATAAGTAGTTTGCTGAGCCCTGGACAAGCTCATCTCTAGACGAAGAACTGTTACCCTAAGAGCGTCCCCACTACCTCTGACCCTGAATGAACACACCTCCTCTCCTACCTTAGCAGGGAAGGTGTCTTTTTCATCTTCCCATCAGCCCACTTTATGCCCAAGTAGTAAATCTCATTGGGCAAGGGCTCAATAAATACGTATTGAAGCAACGAAGGAACAATTAACATCTCTGACTAGGGCATGAAGTTTCTAACCCACAAAAATGTGTTCGCACCATCACTGCAAAGTCACAGAGCACTGAGGGCCCGGAGAAGCTAAAGGGAGGAGCAGAAACTCGGAACACGCCAGGGAGAGGGCAATTCTTCAAAGGATGAGTTTCGGCACCGCTTGCTTGCAGTCTGTAACGCAGACGCCACCACTTAAATACCACAGGTGAACTGCACAGACTTAGATAGTCAGACTGTGGCTCAGCCTGAACCCAGAGGCTACAGTAAGCAGCCAAGGAATGGCTCCTGGCCACACCACACACCACCCCAGCATGCAGCAGAGGGCGCTCACAGCCACTGTCTGAGCCTGCAGCTCTCAGGCACAGAGCAAAAGAGGAGGCCACAATGCCCCTGACTGGGACCCAGCTCTTACGTGCAATGTCAGTGGGATTTGGCCAAGGGTTTTACTTTTTGTAGTCACCTTCTATATTTACACATGAAAACTGAAGCACCGAGCTAGCTCCACGAGGAAAAGGGATGTTCGGTAAATAATTTATGACAAGGACCACAGAGGTAAGGAAAAATAATTCCAGCCTTGGGTCCCCTAGCTTTTATTTATTTACTAGAGGCCCAGCGCACAAAATTTGTATACTTGAGGATGAGAGGGGGGGGGGTCCCCTAGCCTGGCCTGTGCCCTCTCACAGTGAGGGAGCCCCGTGATCAATCGCCCCAAAGAGGTAGGCCCCGCCCTGCCCACCCATCTGGGCTTCTGGACAGATTGTCCAAAGTGGTAGGCTGGAGCTGCGGGACACCCAGGCCTTGCTGCAAGAAGCTACAGGCCCCACCCCTCTGCACCATGCACGCAGCATCAAGCCCTGCCCACTCACCCAGGCCTGCTGTGCATACAATCTCCTGGTGATTGCTTGTGGTGTGAGGGCATGAGGACCACATAGGCTTTTATTGATAAGATAGTTATCTTTATAATACATATCATATCCTGAACTACTGTTGAAAGGAGAGGAATTAGCCCAACTGGCCTGGCTGAGTGGTTGAGCATCAAACTATAAATCAGGAGGTCATAGTTCGATTCTAATCAGGGCACATGCCCTGGCTGCGGGCTTGATCCCAGTGGGGGACATGCAGAAGGTAGCCGATTAGTGATTCTCTCTCATTTTGATGTTTCTATTTTTCTCTCTCCCTTCCTCTCTGAAATCAATAAAAATATTTTTTTGAAAAGAAAAGAGATGAATTAAACATTTATTTCCATAACCTAATAGATGCATGAGTGCAAAAAGTTCGAATGAAATGTGACAGATTAAAGACATAGGTTAGCCCTAGAGGCTGAGATTTTTGTTTTGTTTTGTTTTGTTCATTTTTTGGTTTGTTAATCCTCACCCAAGGATATTTTCCCATTGATCTTTTGGAGAGAGTGGAAGAGAGAGGGGTAAACAGAGAGAAACACTCATGTGAGAGAAATACATTGACCAGTTGCCTCCTGCGCACGCCCCAACCAGGGCCCGGGCTGTGGAGAAGCCTGCAACCAGGGTACGTGCCCTTGACCGGAATCAAACCCAGGACCCTTCGGGTCCACAGGATGACACCCTATCCACTGAGCCAAACTGGGTAGGGCTAGAGGCTGAGACTTAAATGCATAGTTTGGTTTGTAGTTATTCCAGCTGGGCCTCTTCACCATCTGGGTGGTGGCGTTGTCTCGGGCTGTCTCCTTCAGAAAACCTGGGACATACTCTTCTCACAGTGCTGTCAGGCCCGGAAGGGCACCCGCAGCCTGCATGGGTGAACAGTCCTCATGAGAGTGGACTGGCCTCTACAGAAGAGACTCCCCAGGGCTCCCTGGACTCCTGCAGGTGGAGCCACAGCTTTCAATGGCGCACAGAAAAGTTAAAAAACATCTCTAAAGAGGAGACTTGTTTCCCTTATAGACTTGGGTGCCTTTAGGAGTGTCTTCTTCAACAACTCAGCAGAGTCTTAAAGTACATCCTACATTTAGGAAAACTACCAATGTCTAGGGATCCCAACGCAGGCATGCTGGGCAGGTGGCTGTTTTTTTCAGAGCAGGATTCAACTCCAGCAATTGCATCGCCATGGAAACAGAGGCTCCACTATCTACCACTGGTTGCAGTTAAAGGAAATTTAAAGTAATGGATGAAGGCATCATTGATGAGTGGGAAAATGAGGCAGAAAATTGTGAGGGGGAAAAAATGGGGAGGGGATTAACTATGAAAGCTCCAATCATATTACCTTATCCTCCATCTCACTTCTGGCTCCAGGCGGACTTGACGGACCCGGAGAACTTGGCGTGTCACTAGACTGAAACGGTAAAGAGAGCGCCTAAGTCGCACGTCAGATCAGGAAGTTTGGGGCAACTAACCAGACACTGTCTGTGCTCGGAAGGGCCGCCCCCTCCTCCACACAGGGGTGTAGTTGCCTTCAGAGAGCTGGCAGGGGTCACAGTGGGCACTTTGCTAATGTCCAGACTCTATAAGACTCCTCAGGCCCACAGGGTGCCCTCCCCTCCTCCGAGTCCAACACGATACCAGCTGGGCGGTCTCCCACCTCCGTTCCTGGTGTTTCTCTGCAGCTGAGAGGATCCGGGGCTGCCCTACAGCTATGGTACCTGGGAGGCAGGGCTCGGCACTCAGAGCTTTGGCCTTGCCGGGCTCCCACCCCCCTCACTGCTGAGCCCCCCTCCCCTTCTCTATGAGAAGGAAAGAGGCCCTATCAATGCCACACCCAAAGGGCTGAGCTGAGAAGGTGTTTGACCAGAGGAGGAGAAAGAACTCAGGAAAGAAGGAAGGACGTGAAAATGGCTGGAGATTCCCACCAGGGGCGTGGGCCTGGCCTGGGCACACCCTCAGGTCTGGCACCTGCACCCTCCTGGTGGCCCGCCACCCCTATCTCCCTATCTGGTATTGTCAATATTTAGAAAACACAAACCAGATTATGTCACTTCCCTGCTCCAAATTACTCTGAGACTTCCTATTTTAAAATAGAGTTCACCCATTTCCCATGGTCTGCAGGATCCGGCCCCTGGACCATGCCCTCCCCTCCATCGCCCCTGCAGAGCCCAGCAGCCGCCCTGGCCTCCTCCTCAGGACAAGCTCAGCCTCTTCTCTGGGCCTCTGCCTTGCTGCTCCCTCTGCCTAGAACACACCCACCTCCTGGTTTGCTCTGCTCAGCGCTGACCTCACCTTTCAACAATCACTCCTTTTCCATCACTTGTTTTATTTCATTTTAATTATAATTTCAGATCAAGAAAAATGAAATAAAACAAGTGATGGAAAAGGAGTGACTTGTTGAAAGGTGAGGTCAGAGCAAACCAGGAGGTGGGTGTGTCCTCTCTCTCTCTCTCTCTCTCTCTCTCTCTCTCTGTATATATATAATTATTATGTATATATAATTATATATATAACTATTATAATATGTATATAATTATTATATATATATAATTAACTATTTAATAGATAAGTTGTTGTTTTCTAAACTCTCACCTGAGGATATTTTTCCATTGATTTTTAGAGAGAATGGAAGAGAGAGGGAAAGATGGAGAGAAATAACGATATGAGAAAAACTTAGATTGATTGCTTCTTGATGGCACCCTGACCAGGGCCTGGACCGGGGAGGAGCCTGCAACTGAGATACATGCCCTTGACCGGAACTGAACCTGGGACAACTTTAGTCTGTAGGCCAACACTCTATCCACTGAGCTGAACCAACTAGGGTGAAATTATATTTATCTTTGTTAACTTGTATGTTATCTGACTCTCATTACAACATAAACTCTGTGATACCACAGCTGGGAGAGAAGCTGGCTGCACAAATGGCCATCCCTCTCCCCCAGGCTCCACACCTTGCGTATCTCAGGTTGTCAGTGACAGTGAGACCCTTGGTGCCTTTGGGAAACCCCTGCCTGGAGGCTGCAGAGGGCACATCTGGCCACAGTGGGAGGAGTGGGCCCATCCCTGCGTCACCCACTACCTACAGGCGTGAGTGCCAGGAGCCATGAGGGCGGGCCCAGGCAGAGATGAGCAACAGACAGGGAGAGTTTTTCTTTCCTTCCGCACTTTGTCTGCAAATTGCTTGTCTTTCTTCCTATCCTTAGGCCACGTTCGCTGACAACAAGCAAGACTGCTTGGTGGGGGGGATGCCCGTTTTAATAACACTCAACGTCATTGCAGGCACTTTGGAGGCAGAGCGCGAGGATGCTTCAAGGCAGGAAGACTTGGATCTTTGCCTGGAGAACTCCTTACTCGAGCTCCTTCTCCCAAAAGAGGCCTGAGGGTGTCCCTTCTGCTGCTGGAAGGACTCGCACTTCGGGATATGCTCCCTGTGGATTTTTCCGTGTCAAAAGACCAAATGTAGCCCTAGCTGTTCTGGCTCAGGAGTTAGAGTCTCAGCCCAAGGACTGAAGGGTCGAGGGTTCAGTTCTGGTCAAGAGCTTGTACTTTAGTTACAGGCTCAATCCCCAGCCCAGTTGAGGTATGTGTGGGAGGCAACCAATCATTGTGTCTCTCTCATATTGATGTTTCTCTCTCTCTCTCTCTCTCTCTCTCTCTCTCTCTCTCTCTCTCTCCCTTCCTTCCACTCTCTCTAAAAAAAAATCAATGAAAAAGATATCCTTAGATGAGGATTAACAACAAAAACCCCCATCAGATTCAGAGAGGGCAGTGCTGAGTGGGGACTTTCCACACTCAGTAGACTTCAGGCTGGTTTGGTTGAGATGTGCTGTCTTGTTGACCTACTTCTTTCTTGTCTTCCCTTTACATTAGTCCAATTACTGGGGAGACAGAGGGGTGTAAGACGCAGTTTTGTCCTCCAGGAACTCCAAGTTTAGAGACGGAGAGAAAGCTGTCAGGCAGAGGTAGACAGAGAAGGGCTCGGCTGTGCAGCAAGTGCTCAGGGTGCCCAGCAAAGGCACGGAGGTGGCGGTAAGCTGGGCTTCCCAGACCCAAGTCCCGAGGGGCACGTGGAAGTCCCTGGGAAGAGCACGTGCAAAGGGCACGTCCCTCCTTCCTCTCCCCCACTCCTTCCCCCGCTTAGGATGGTCCTGCTGCAGATGAAGGCACCTGCCCACCAAATCCTCTCTCTGGGCCTCTCAACAGAAAAGCCTCTGCCTGTTCCCCTGCCCTGCAGACCCCAGGGTCACTGGCTGCCCTGTCCACTGCCCAACGGCCTCCCGGGGCCTTAGCTGTCACGCCACCGCCCTCGGGAGCCTCACCTTGTTCTCAGCGCCGGCGTCTGAGAGGAGGATGTCCTGCTGAGCCACCAGTTCCATGGGGCTGGCCGGGAACGGGTCCTCTTCGAGGCTCGCCTCTCCACTGTCTGCCCTCTTCATGGGAGTGGCGTTGGGGGGCGGCTGCCCAAACTTGATGTTCTTGCACAACTGTCGCTGGAGAGAAACAAGCAGGACTGTGCTGAGGCGGGGAACAGCTCGCAGGAGCCGCAGCCAGGCTCCCTCCCTGCGCGCCTGGGGGGCCCGAGGCACGTGCTGCGCCCCGCTGCTCTCCACACGCTGCGCCCGCCGGTGACCGCGAGCGAGGCAGCCCCACAGTAAGCGATGCGTTCCCAGCTCCCGTTCCTTTTCTTTCCCACCTTCCAGCCATGAGCTTTCTGCATCCAGCCACCCTCTCTCATGGAGATGCCGATTTTCCAGGGGGTTAGAAAACCCAATTTTTGAACCCAAAGTTGGGATACGTGTTAGGACAAAAAAAATTTTGATTGACCTCCAAGTCAATTTATAGGAAAGGTCCGTCCCATTTGACCCTGTAATCCCACTCTTAGGAATTTATCCTAAGAAATCACAAACACCAATCAAAAAGGATTTATGCACCCCCATGTTCATAGCAGCACAATTTACAATAGCTACAATTTGGAAACAGCCTAGGTGCCCGTCAGCAGATGAATGGATCAGAAAACTGTGGTACATCTACACAATGGAATTCTATGCTGCCATTAAAAAGAAGGAATTCTCACCATTTGCAGCAACCTGGATGGAACTGGAGAGCCTTATGCTTAGTGAAATAAGCCAGTCAA
>PVJN01029988.1:12715-26044 GCA_004026805.1 Lasiurus borealis | reverse complement strand
AAAGAATTAAAGATATCCTTAGAAAATAACTTTTTCACTACATGGTTAGGAGTGTGCTAACTGATCAATCTAAGCATGTACTAGTGTGAATTGAGTAACTACAACTCTTATTAGTCAGTTGTTTTTTTAAGTAGTCATTCTGGGATATTCTCTTGGACTATCATATCTCTTTTAAAATAAGGTGCATTCAAAATCATTATAGTATATAGTTATTTATTATACAAGACCTAAGTTAAATTAAGTAGTATCTAGATATTTCCTTAAGATTCTTAATATCAAATAAATGTGTAACAATAAGATAAAATAAATTAATTTTCAGTTTGTAATTTGGAAATTTTCCTGTGCAAATTTTTAAAAAATGTTTATTGTTGAGAGTATTACAGATGCCCCCTTACTGCCCCCCCCAAGTGCCCCTTCTCCACTTGGTTCCCACCCCATCCCAGGCCTTCACCACTCTATTGTCATAGGTAATTCATGTAAGATATTTGCTTAATCTTTGCCCCCCTCCTTCCCTCTGAGATTAGTCAGTCTGTTCCATGTTTCCATACCTCTGGTTCTATTTTATTCATCATTTTATTTTGTTCATTTATTTTGATTTTTAGATTCAATTGTTGCTAGATATGTATTTATTGCCATTTTATTGTTCATAGTTTTAATTTCTTCTCCTCCTCCTTCCTCTTCCTCTTCTCCTCCTCCTTTTTCTCCTCCTCCTCCTCCTCGAATCCCCTTCAACATTTTATTTAATATTGTTTGGTGATGATGAATTTCTTTAGCTTTTTCTTATCTTTGAAGCTCTTTATCTGACCAGCAATTCTAAATGATATCTTTGCTGGGTAGAGTTAAGGGCCTTAACTTTGAATATTTCTTGCCACTCCTTTCTGGCCTGCAATGTTTCTACTGAGAAATCAGCTGACAGTCCTGTAACACTCTCTGCTAGGTAACTAGCTACTTTTCTTTTGTTGTTTTTAATATTCTTTCTTTGTCTTTAATCATTGGCATCTTACCTAATAATAGACAAACATGTAAACTGACTGTACCTCCACTATGCCACCAGCCAATCAGGGGCGGGATGCTTGCATCATCGCCATGGTGATGATGCAGGTGTTTTGCCCTACCCCTGTCTCTCAGGGCCTCTGGGCAGTGTGGGAAGGCAGCTCCTGGAGCGGAAAGAGGAGGCTCTGGGGCCTGAGTGGAAAGGGGCTGGACTGCAGTGGAAAGGCAGTGCCAGCAGCCTTTCTAGCCAGGGAAAGGAAAGCCCATTCTAGCATGAATCTGTGTGCATCAGGCTTCTAGTTTTAATTACAGTGTTTCTTGGTGTGGGACTCTTTGGGTTCCTCTTGTTTGGGACTCTGTGATTTCTGGACTTACAATTCTATTTCTTTCACCACGTAGAGGAAGTTTTCTGTTATTATTTTTTCAAATAAACTTTCAAAGGCTTGCTCTCTCTATTCTCTTCCTGGTACCCCCATAATGGGAATGTTGGTATGTTTGAAGTTATCCCAGTGGCTCTTTAAACTATCTTCATATTTTTGGATTCTTATTTCTCTGTGCTCTTCTGATTAGATGTTTTTTGCTTTCTTATATTCCAAATTGTTGATTTGATTCTTGGAATCCTCTACTCTACTGTTAAATTGCTTTAATCTATTCTTTATTTCAATTAGTGTATGCTTAATTTCTGACTGGTCCTTTTTCATGTCTTTGACATTCTCACTAAACTCCTTGAAGCTCTCATTAAGATCCTTGATCAATCTTATAATAATTATTTTGAATTTTACCAGTAGTTTGCTTGCTTCCATTTCATTTAATTCTCTTTTTGGAGATTCCTTCTGTTCTTTCATTAGTGACATGTTTCTTTGTCTCTGCATTTTGGCTGCTTCTCTGTATTTGTTTCTTAGTGTTAGGTAGATCTGCTATGTCTCCTGGAATTGGTAGAGTGGTCTTGTGTAGTAGGTGTCCCATAGAACCAGTGATTCAGCCTGAGCTGGGATCTCTATATGCACCCCTTTGTGGGCTGTGAGCACATTTTTGGTGTAGTTGAGACTTGATTGCTATTGGTGTCACTGGAAGCAGTTGACCTCCAGGCCAGTTGGCTGTGAGGACCAGCTGCAACAACACTGGAAGAGCTGCTGTACAGGAGACACCCTATGGAGCAAGTGGGGCTTTGGTGCTCACTGAGTCTGCCTCTTGAGTGTGTCGCTTGTGGATGTGTAGAGTTGTAATCTGGTATGGTCTGAAGGTGTGCACTGGATGCACTAGCTCTGGGGCCTCCTGGGAGGTGCAAAGTCAACTACTGCCTGGGGCCACCCAACAGGAGCTACAGATGTTTCTCCAAATCATTGCTATTTTATTGGGCTTGGAAGTGTCCAGGTGAGGCCATGCTGTAAAACAAGGTAGGCTAGTGCTAATGCCAGGTCTTGGGCCTCTTATTGATAGGCATGGAAAATGCTGATGGCAACTGATGCTTGTTTAATAGATTTTAGGAAAGTCTAAAGCTAGAGACAGAAGAGGCCACTCATATAGAAAACCATAGTAAACAGCTTGGGTGGGGCTGCAAGTTAGATGGATTGGGGTCTCAAGTTATCATCAAAGTGAAATGAACAGTGTGACTAGGATGATGGAGACTCATATATGGCTGCCAGTCAGCTTTACAATAAGGTAGATCCCATCACAGAAACAATGACCCCTATGAGAATCTCATCTGGGTGAAAGCCATCCCCATGTTCCTGCCCCAATACCACAAAATCCAGTTCCTCTTTGTATGTCCCTGGTTCCCCCCATGCCATGGCCCAGTGCTGGTGCTCAGAGGGGTTGGAACCATGTACATTTGTGCACCATCCCTCTAAGAGGGATTGCCTTAGTCCTCAGCAGCCTTCATGTCACTCAGGCACAATTCCAGCTGGTATTTACAGCATGAAGCTATGGAGACTTCTCTTCCAGATCTGACACCATGGGCTGGGGGCTGGTATGGGGCTGAGCTCCTTTGATTCTCATGGGAGGTTTCCACAGCCATGATATCCCTCCCGATTAAAAAACAGGCCACACCACCACATGTGAGTGTTGGGCCAGTCCCTTCCAAACCAGAGCCCATCCTACCAGTCTTGATGTATTTTCTTCTTTACTTCTCTAGTTGTAAGATTGCCATTCAGTTAGTTTTCAGGTAGTTATGAACAATGGTTATTCTGTATTTTAATTGTAATTCTGATATGATTGTGGGAGGTGGTGAGTGCTGGCATTTACCTATGCCATCATCTTGGTTCTTCTCTCCTGTGTAAAATTTTTTTGTGATTTTATTCTCTTTGCAAAAAAGGGAAGCATGGCCCATATTTAAAAAAGTTAAATATGGAACTCCCATTTGACCCTGAGATGAGAGAGAGAGAGAGAGAGAGAGAGGAATTGCAATAGAAACTGCTTTTTAGAAGGACAATTTTATAAGAAGTTTTGAAATATTCATACCCTCTAATTTTTGCTTCAAGTAGTTTTCCTTGTCTCCGATGAGAATCCTTCTAATTGCATTCTACAGGAGAGATTATACTCTTTGTTACAGAAATCTAAGACCATTAAACTCCCAAATGAGGCTGTGCCTTTCTGCAGAATTTCTGAAGTGCATATCTGCTCTTTGACATTCTTCTATAGATGAGAAATAAAGAAAATTAAAAGGTTGAGAGATAATATATTTTTTTAAAGGAAAGCTCTCAAGCATTTTATGAGGCTAACTTTTACCACAGACATTAGGTGAAGGGTTCCTTCTTAGAAAGCATGAGCCAGAGAACTATTTGGGGGCAGAAATCAGGAACAACCATACCCTAAGAGATGATACAGATACTAAAATACAGTAAGTCCATTATTTTTGGTTTCAATCTGTGGCTTCTGATTCAAATCACCACTGAAATATATGATAATTCTGATTTTATTGTCTATTTATTAATGATAGTAAAGAGAAATTTTTAAGTCCTATAGAGATTAGATATGGAGATAGGGTTCCCAAATATAAAGTGTACAGTTTCTGAATTTGAAATTATCTTCTATTAAGCAAAATCCTTTGAGTAATATTCAGAAGTCTCCCAGTCATTGAATATTCCCTAGACATTACAGAAGATTGATAAACATTTTTGTGAATATAATAGTTAATTCAATAATTTTGGGATCATTTGTTACACACTAGTAGTATCTGGAACAACTTGTTATATCTCTCTCTAGGAGCCCTATCTCCATATCCACAGTGTTACAACAAAGAAGTCTGAAACTGTATTGTATATTTTATCTTGATTAGAAAATCATAAACCATTACTTTTGCTGCATTCTGTTGGAAACCAATGAGTCAAAACCCTATCTATGGTCAAATGAAGGGAATATAGACCTCGTTTCTTAAAAAAGGAGTGTAAAGTGCATGGCAGATGGGAAATAGGTTGTGGCTATCTCTGGAAATACAACCTGCCACCAGATTGGATAAAGAGTCATGCAACATTCATGATTGGATGTTGTAATGTGAGAAACTAAAAAAAAAAAGACTGAAAATAAGTTAATGTTAAAGATTTTCATACCATAGTGAGGTAACACGGGTGCAAATGTAACAGAATTTATAACGTAGAAATAAATGGAATAAGAGAAGAATATGATGTAATGGTATTCCTCAGTAAATATGAACAAATGAAGTAAATCCATTTCTGCCTAAGCATAAAATGCCAAAGTGAGTATGAAAATAAGTTAAAAGTTGAATGGATTAATATAATATATAGTCTACAGAGCTCAGACCCATAATAGCTCATGTTTCATACTAAGAATTTAAAAATATAGAAGAGTATTGAAAGCTTTGAGTAAGGAAAACAGTAGGCTGTGTTTTACATTGTCAGCAGTATTGAGAATTGATTGGGAAGGTTGGATCAAGGAAGATAATTAGGAGGCTATTTTAGGTGTTGGATTTAATGTGGTAGGTAGCTAAGGAAGCAAGAATCAAAGAATGACTCTGAGATTCTGAGTGACAGTATATGTTGATTCCATTAACAATATAGAAAATACAATAGTGTAGACAAGGCTGTCCACTATGTGTAAAATAACACTTTATAACTAAATATATGCTAAATGTAACATTTTTCTGGACCAGAGATGGTATGTAAAGATAAAGTCAAGCCATATATATTTATAATGTTTTTGCAGGAAAACAAGATATATCTGTCTGTTATAGTTCTGTGTTATTTTTAAATTTATTATCAAGTTTTACATATGTCTCCTTTTCCCCAATTGACCCCCTTCCCCAAATATTCCCACCCTGGACAAGTCCCCACTGCTCCAGTGTCTGTGTCAATTGGTTATTCTAATATGTATACATATAAGTCCTTTGGTTGCTCTCTAACCACCAACCTCCCCTGCCATTTGTCTCTGGATCTATTTTTTTAAATCAAAATATGTTGATCATTATATTCCACATATGAGTGAGATCATGTGATATTTATCTTTCTCTGACTGGCTTATTGTGCTTAGCATCATGCTCCACAGTTCCATCCATTCTATTGCAAATGGTAGGAGTTTCTTCTTTATTACAGTAGCGTAGTATTCCACTGTGTAGCATAGTATTCCACAGTCATCTGCAGATGGGCACCTAATAGTAGGTTGTTTCCAAATTTTAGCTATTGTAAATTGTGCTGCTATGAATACATGGGTGTATATATCCTTTCTGATTGTTGTTTCTGGAACATAGTCCTAAAAGTGGGATATTAAACCCTTATCTGAAATAGCATTGGCAAGCATGTTCTCTTATGCAGTGGGCTTTATTGATGCTTTGTTGATGGTTTCTTTTGCTGTGCAGAAGCTTTTATTTTGATTTAGTTCCCATTTGTTTATTTTCTCGTTAATCTCCATTGCCCTAGGAGCAGTATCAGTGAAGAAATAGCTTCGGCATATGTCTGAGATTTCTCTGCCTGTGGATTCCTCTAGCATTTTTATGGTTTCCCATCTTGTGTTTAAGTCCTGTATCCATTTTGAGTTTATTTTTGTGTATGGTATAAGTTGGTGGTCTAGTTTCATTTTTTTGCATGAATCTGTCCAATTTTCCCAACACCATTTATTGAAGAAACTATCTTGACTCCATTGTATGTTCATGCCTCCTTTGTCAAATATTAATTGAGCATAGTGGTTTGGGTTGATATCTAGGTTTTCTATTCTATTCCATTGGTCTACATGTCTGTTCTTGTGCCAGTACTAGGCTGGTTTGAGAACACTGGCTTTGTAATACAGCTTGAAATCTGGTATTGAGATCCCACCTACTTTGTTTTTCTTTCTCAGGATTGCTGTGGCTATTCAGGGTCTTTTTTTATTCCAGATGAATTTTTGGGGAGTTTTTTCTAGGTCTATGAAATATGCTGTTGGTATTTTAATGGGGACTGCATTGAATCTATAGATTGCTTTGGATTGTATGGACATTTTAATGACATTGATTCTACCAATCCATGAACATGGTATGTTCTTTCATCTATTTATGTCTTCCTCTATCTCTTTTTTTTAGTGTCCTGTAGTTTCCTGTGTATAGGTCTTTTACCTTCTTAGTTAAGTTTATTCCTAGGTATCTTAATTTTTCTGATGCAATGGTAAATGGGATTGTTTTTTTTTCATTTCTCTTTCTATGAGTTCATTATTGTTGTATAAAGAGGTCAGAGATTTCTAGGTGTTCATTTTGTATCTTGCTACATTGCTGAATTTATTTATTAGTTTTATTTTAATATACTTATATTGATTTTTAAAATATTTAAAAAATATATTTTATTGACATTTTACAGAGAGGAAGGGAGAGGGATAGTGAGTCAGAAACATCGATGAGAGAGAGAGAGACATGATCAGCCTCCTCTTGCATGCCCCCTACTGGGGATGTACCTGCAACCAAGATACATGCCCTTGACCAGAATTAAACCTGTGACCTTTCAGTCTGCAGGCCGATACTCAATCCACTGAGCCAAACCAATTTCGGCTAGGCTTAGGTTTTTGATGGTGTCTCTGGGTTGTTCTATGTATACTATCATGTTATCTCTTAATAAGGACAATTTTATTCTTCCTTTCCAATTTGGATGCCTTTTATTTCTTCTTCTTGTCTGGTTGCTATGGCTAGCTAGCACTTCCAGTATTATAGCTAACAGGAGTGGTGAAAGTGGGCATCCCTGTCTTGTTCCTGTTCCTTGGGTAAATGAGTTTAGTTTTTGCCCATTGAGTATGATGCTAGCTGTAGGTTTGTCATATAGGCTTTTATTATGTTGAGGTATGATCCCTCTATTCCCACTTTGCTGAGAATTTTTACCAAGAAAGGGTGTTGAATTTTGTCAAATGCTTTTTCTGTATCAATTGATATGATTATGAGATTTTTGTCTCTCAATTTGTTTATGTGATGTGTAATGTTTATTGATTTGCAGATATTGTACCATCCTTGCATCCCAGGAATGAATACCACTTGGTCATGGTGTATATATTTCTAATGTAATGCTGGATCTGATTTGCTAGAATTATGTTGAGGGTTTTAGTATCTATGTTCATCAAGGATATTGGCATGTAGGTCTCTTTTTTATTGTGGTACCTTTATCTGATTTTGGAATTAGGGTAATCCTGGCTTCATAGAAAGAGCTTGGAATATTTGGAGGCTGAGGTTAGAGAAAGCTAAGGAGACCAAGAGGTGAACATTTCAAAAAGAAAAGTTTCTAGTTTCCATTCAATCATGAAAGGAACTTAAAGTCATCATTCCATTTAATAATAAGTGAAAAGCTGAACAAATTAAAAATCAATGATTCTTCTTTTATCTACCAGAGAAATGCAGTCATAGGTGGAGTAAACCACTACCTATAACCAGGCAGATAGAGAGAATTACACTTAAATGAAACCAAGGAGCAGAAACCCGTGTGGGAACCAATGCTGGGATTAGATAATTCTATTTGCAGTTGATGAGTTGCTAGAGGCAGTGTGGACAAGCCTGAGAGATAAAATCTCCAGGGGGACTCAGTTATTGGGAAGCCCCCACACTTTTGTGAGTTTTACTTTTAGGAACTCTAACAGCTTTTTAAAATAAAGATCAGAGAAAAATGTCCTTGGGCTTAAACAGAAGATGGAAGAAAGTAACCATTTTTGAAATATGATAGGATAGGCTCTTCTTTTCAAACAGCCCTCCTTTGGAGAAAATATTTAAATATATATTTTAGTGATTTTTTTACAGAGAGGAAGGGAGAGGGATAGAGAGTTAGAAACATCAATGAAAGAGAGACATCGATCAGCCACCTCCTGCACGCCCCTGACTGGAGATGTGCCCGCAACCAAGGTACATGCCCTTGACCGGAATCGAACCCGGGACCTTTCAGTCCACAGGCCGAAGCTCTAACCACTGAGCCAAACCGGTTGCGGCTGGAGAAAATATTTAATCAGCATGAAAGAAGAAAAATTCTAAACAATAGCCCTCTCTAGTCATCCTGTCCCATTTAAAGAAGTGAAAAATAAAGCAAAAACTGACAAATACATGTGATATTCACAGTCATATGTGTGCAGCCTCTCTAAAAGACTAAGTCCTAATTGTGGGACAATAGACTGCTTTTTTCTCTCAGCAACTTGCCAGATTATTAAAGGTCTGCTTAGTATAGTTATTTTTATATTATATTGCCTTTTCAAGCAAAAATTACCATGCATAATAAAAGGCAAAATATACAGTTTGTAGAAACAGAGTAAGCACCCAAACCAAACCCTGTTATGACTGGAATATTGTAGGAAACCACCTGTTGTCTTCCCTAGCAGAGTGGTGTAGACAAGGAGCCTGTAATGCAGATGACCTTTGAGACCTGGCAAAGGTCAGAGTTATGTACCCACTATTTAGTGGAGATAATGGGCAATTGTAATCAGATCACAAATTTAGGTCAACTATGGCTCTTATGCTAAGGACTCTAAATGGAAAAACAAATGCAAGAATAAATAGGTAATGTAAGCAGAGAGATGGAAATTCTAAGAAAGAATAAAATATAGATTAGATAAATAAAAAATCATTTATTTAGAAATAAAGAATGCCTTTGGTGGGTTCATCAATATAATAGACATGCCTGATGAAAGAAAATCTTAGCTTGGGAATATCTCAAGAGAAACTTCAAAAACTGGAAAGCAAAGAGAAAAAAAAGACTGAATAAAAGAACACAATTTCCAATAACTGTGGGTAAACTATGAAAGATGGAATGGAAGCAAAATGGGAATACCAGAGAAGATATACAGATGATTAAGAAGTGCATTAAAGATGCTCAAAATCATACATCAATGAGGAATTGATAATGAAAACATCAATAAAACTACTGCACACCTATTATAATGATTGAAATTTGTGCATTAATGTCTTGTTAGAGGAGGTCAGGGACTAGTAAGAAAAAGCTAAGAGAGAGAGAGAGAGAGAGAGAGAGAGAGAGAGAGAGAGAGAGAGAGAGAGAGAGAGAGAGAGAGAGAGAGAGAGAGAGAGAGAGAGAGAGAGAGAGAGAGAGAGAGAAAGAGAGAAAGAGAGAGATATATCAATCAATTGGTTGCCTCCCTCATGTGTCTGGACCAGGATAGGGGATCAAATCTGCAACCCATGTATGTGATCTTGACCAGGAATTGAACCTGTGATCCTTTGGAGCACAGGTTGATGCTCTATCTAGTGATCCACACTGGCCAGGGCATGTTCAGACATCTCTAATTTGTCTGAGCCCGGTACTTTTTTAGAATAAATCTAAACAATATGGATGTTTACATTTTTCAATACTTTTAGTATTTTGACCCTGAAGTAATGTTGACAATAATTCCCATGACCAGGAGAGGAAATATTTAAAAAATAATTGTCTTAAATTGTTCTATGAACTATAGTGCTCCTTGACCATGAGATATATAATTCAGAAAAGGAATGGAAAGAGTATGTTCCTGAACCATGTTAGATTGATTAACTTTCTAGCATTGATTCCTTTTTGTTCTGACATTCCCCATCCTTCTGAGTATTTAATTTAGTTTTATCTATTGCCCTATAGCCCTCCATATCACTTCTCTTACTAAATTATTTTCTATACAAATTGGAGAGGAAGTATTTTTTCTTAAGTAGTTATCCTTTTTATGAAGTGGCTGTGAAGAGTGCTTAATATTTCTTGTCTCTGCCTCCTTTCTCTCATCCCATGGAGTCTGCAACTGTGTGAAGATAAATATTGTGGCAATCTACAGCAACAAGGAGTTACTGTTTTTAACCAATATAAAGAACTACATATCTAATTCCTGCTTTGTGAGTATGGAAGAGTTTGCTGAGGAACTGAGAGAGAGAGTGGGGATTGAGGTGGAGTCTAATATAGGGAGGAAGGGAAGAGAGCCAACAGTAGTGGCTAACTTGGGATGGTATCATAACTTCCTGAAGGTGTGTGTAGCCTGATTAAAATATAAGACAGATAAGTTTTGAAACCCATGGCAAAACACACAGTGCTGTTCCTGTAAGCCAAAGTGTTCATATGGTAGAAAAATTACAATGCTCAAAACATTCATCAACCGTCAGTTAGTAGATACAATGCAAACATCACTCAGTGATCTGAAGAACACAGAGCATTAGTGAGTAGCCAGATACCAAATTTTGAAGAATAATTAAGCATTGTAAAATGGCTTCAGAGAAAAAAAAAACAAACTTCTCAGACTGCTTCGTTGTTCCAAATCTTTAATTGGACATTGAAATTCAGTTTTACCTTCCTTGGATTTGAAGCTGAATTTTATCTTCAAGAAATAAGTTGGAAAGCTATTCTTATTCATTTCCTGCTTTGAATAATGATATCATGTTTTAATCAGGAAAATGAAAGGGGAGGAAGAGAATGAAGTATGAGGTCAAATAAAAGACTGTACTAAAATAATCTCCTAAAATGAAAACAAAATATACTAAAATGAGGCTGTGCTGAAAAATTAGGCAAGGAGGAAAATCAAAGCAAGAATTTCTTTACTATGTTCTTAAAATATGTAAATTGTTTCTCAGCCTCTGGGTATGAAAATAGGCAAGCATTGTGGCTTTCCAGATAAAACTCTAAGAATAATGAATTTTTATAATAATACCTTGTCAAAATATTGCTATACCATAATAGGTTTTCTATTTCCCAGTTGACATTAAACATAAACCTTATTTTTGCATAAAATAAGGAATGCTATTAAGAAAAAAATATGAAAAGCAAGTGTTGGGTGTGTGAACTCAGAAAGTGCCTATTGCATGTGTAACTGATCTGGGTTACCTCTCTTTGAAACAAGTCTGTACAATTGACACTGAATAAGAGCATTTCTTGGACATAACAAAAGGGCACAATGCTGAATACATTGAATGGAACTAAGAAAAGATGAAGATACCAGTGTTTTAAAAGCAAAAGAAAAGTAGATAAGTAAACAGAAGCAAACAGCAATGCTGATGAAATTGAAATTTACATCCCCTATGCTAACTTGCCATTTTCATCGAATTTCAAAATGGGTCATCATTTCAGAGTCTGTAATCATGCCATTAAGGGCATTTGACTGCTTATGAAAAAAATTTTCTTTGTCTCAGGGAACTGCCATCATCTATTCTTCAAAAATAGTCCATCACATTTTTTTAAAATAACATGTTACTTCTGATATGTTTTTATAAAGAATAAATATTAACAGAATAGAATTATAAACAAGTTTTCTCCAACAACTAGTACTTTATGAGTGCCTAAGAGGAAAGAAAACCAAAAACAGTACCATTAGTTTCACAGAAAGTACTTCCATTTTTTAATTCAAATTGGCTGCTGCCATAAACATTACTGCTTCAACAAAAAGATCTCTCTGGTTTTGCCTCAGTTGCTATCAGACAATCTTTCAGAGTTTGGTGCAATGTCTACTTTCAGTAAATGTTTTTCTTTTTCTTCATAGAAAATGTGAGAATCAGTAATTCTCCTCAGTTCTTGATCCCATGAGTTAAATTTCTGAAACTTGCAGTCCGCCAAGCACTGTGTAAACTCACGGAAAACCCTAAGTAAAGGAGTAAAGAGCTTCCTTTGGCTTACTAATTTCACTGTTATAGTACTCAAACCTTTCCTTTGCCAAAATGAACAACCCCAATACAATCATAAATGCTAAAAATTTCATAAACATATTAAAGCATCTCCTGTAGTATAAATTTCTACATTCAGTTAGATTTCTCTGGTGTTAATTATCCCCAGGATATCTCTGAACTTATTTTTTAATTCACTCTTGAGAGCAGTGGCCCATAACTGAATTCTAATTGCTTAGAATATTCTACTTATATATCTCTGATTGTTTATATAAAAATGTTTTGACATTGATGATTGTGCTCTTCTTATATCTGTTAAATACAATAGGTAGACTAAAAAAAATCTGGGCTGTATTTATGTACAAAATTTGGAATATAGTGATTTTTTTATAAGGAAGCTTTATAGGGTGAGGTTTTGGATTCTTTATGACTCCTACTATCACAGAGAGAATATTGGGTTCAGATACACTTATATTGTTTTTCACATGCCTTTAGCAATGTCTGACTACACGGTGTTCAATATCCCAAATGCCTACAAAACAGAAGGATTTTAAGAATTATGCTTTCCACCCACTGGAATATATTCTACCTCCCCTGGGTTTCATTCATTTAACAAATGTTTATTGAAAGCCACTAATGTTTTAGGCATTGTTTCAGCTTACACTGTAACAGCCTTACAGGACTATGAACAAATAAAACAACATCTCAGTCCTCATGGAGATTACATTTTAGATGGAGAGAGAGATGATAAGCAAATAAATCAACATGCTAACAGTATCAGGTAATGATGAACGATATGAAAAAGTATGGTAAGCAACTATACAGTGACTATCAAAGGGATATTTTAGATGAGTGATCAGGAAAAGCTTAAAGTGGCATTTGAGCAGAGACAACAGTTTGTGCTTTAATTGACTTGTGATTCCTCCTGGAACCACTTGCTAAATCCTATAGCTGTTATTTGTCTTGCTGATATTTTTGAATCATGTTAATGATATTATAGTGAACATAAACCCTATATCCAAATACAGCTCTATCAAACAATTTATTAAGACTTTCTGTTACTGAGAAATTATTGTATTTGCAGCACTATGGGTGAATTGTGAGGTCAACATTGGGTTTCATGAGAGTAATTAATATAATAGTATATAATGATTATGATGATAAATATGATCATGATCTATACTAATAATAGATGAATATCCAAATTGTCTGGGACACCATCACAGTAATGGTAACGACCAAACAGGCTGCTTCATAGGGCAACAAGTCCTTCAGGGGGTTAGTGAGGGACAACCAAACAACTTAACAAACAGGCTGCATGGAGCAACCAGGCC
>PVJN01029988.1:0-12615 GCA_004026805.1 Lasiurus borealis | reverse complement strand
TCCTTAAAAAAAAAAAAAAGAATACAAGCATTACAATGGCTGAAAGTAAAGATAAGGGAATTGTACCAGTCTGGGTCCAGTCAGTAATTTAAACAAGAGAACTTTAATATAAAGAACTAAAGACCCTGGTGCACCATTCTTGCACCAGTGGGGTCCCTCAGCCTGGCCTGCAGGGACCAGTGACCTCCACGCTACCACAGCCTGACCTTACTCACCAGCTCATGGGGCTCCAGCCTGCTGTCCATGTTGATCTCGCACAGCACAAAGTAGTGTGCCACTGTTCAGAGGAGTGGCTGTGGGAGAGACTCCTGCCGCTGCAGTTGTGCTCGCCAGCCCTGCAACTGGTGCCTGTTAGTCAGCTGAGTGGCGCTCCCGCCGTGGGAGCACATTGACCACCAGGGGGAAGCTCCTGCATTGAGAATCTATCCCCTGGTGGTCAGTGCCCATCATAGCTACTTGTTGACTGGTCAACTGATCGCTTAGGCTTTTATATAGAGAGATTATTCAGTGTGATAGGAATGGAATGGTAAGCATGGAGAGAGGACACTGAAGATTACCCCAGGGCTGAGAGAGAGTACGCAAGGAGGACAAACTTGGAAGGGGTCCTGCCTCTAAGATCGGTGTCTAGGCTCCATGGAAAAGGTCTTCCTACACACCATTGGGTGGTAGAAAATTTTCAGTCAGTGCTGTTTTCTAGTCTGCATCACCACCAGACATCACAGAAGGCACAAAAAAAAAAGAGAACAAGCACAGCATTCCTGGACCAAAAGGAGAAGGTGCCATCCTCCTGCCATGTTCCTCCGCCATCTACTTTTGAAGTTCAACACTGTGCCTAATGCCAAGGAGAATTGCTTAGAGCATCTGGTCTATTATGGAAGAGTGAGTACCAAAGGTGAAGCTAAGATCCAACAGAAATATTTTCATAATTTAGTGTACTTTTCTTAGCCTGACTTCAAGAACAGAAACTATAAAGAAAAATATGAGGCCAGACTTGACTGCATAAAACAGAAAATCTTTGCAAAATAAAAGGGTCCATTAAAATAGTTAAAACAAAAAAACAAAACAAAACAAAACAAAACAAAACAAAAAAAAAAAAAGGTTTTCATACCATAATTATAAGTGAGGTAACACGGGTGCAAATGTAACAGAATTTATAATGTATAAATAAATGGAATAAGAGAAGAATATGATGTAATGGTATTCCTCAGTAAATATGAACAAATAAAGTAAATCCATTTCTGCCTAAGCATAAAATGCCAAAGTGAGTATGAAAATAAGATAAAAGTTGAATGGATTAATATAATATATAGTCTACAGAGCTCAGACCCATAATAGCTCATGTTTCATACTAAGAATTTAAAAATATAGAAGAGAATTGAAAGCTTTGAGTAAGGAAAACAGTAGGCTGTGTTTTACATTGTCAGCAGTATTGAGAATTGATTGGAAAGGTTGGATCAAGGAAGATAGTTAGGAGGCTATTTTAGGTGTTGGATTTAATGTGGTAGGTAGCTAAGGAAGCAAGAATCAAAGAATGACTCTGAGATTCTGAGTGACAGTATATGTTGATTCCATTAACAATATAGAAAATACAATAGTGTAGACAAGGCTGTCCACTATGTGTAAAATAACACTTTATAACTAAGTATATGCTAAATGTAACATTTTCTGGACCAGAGATGGTATGTAAAGATAAAGTCAAGCCATATATATTTATAATGTTTTTGCAGGAAAACAAGATATATCTGTCTGTTATAGTTCTGTGTTATTTTTAAATTTATTATCAAGTTTTACATATGTCTCCTTTTCCCCAATTGACCCCCTTCCCCAAATATTCCCACCCTGGACAAGTCCCCACTGCTCCAGTGTCTGTGTCAATTGGTTATTCTAATATGTATACATATAAGTCCTTTGGTTACTCTCTAACCACCAACATCCCCTGCCATTTGTCTCTGGATCTATTTTTTTTTTAATCAAAATATGTTGATCATTATATTCCACATATGAGTGAGATCATGTGATATTTATCTTTCTCTGACTGGCTTATTGTGCTTAGCATCATGCTCCACAGTTCCATTCATTCTATTGCAAATGGTAGGAGTTTCTTCTTTATTACAGTAGCGTAGTATTCCATTGTGTAGCATAGTATTCCACAGTCATCTGCAGATGGGCACCTAATAGTAGGTTGTTTACAAATTTTAGCTATTGTAAATTGTGCTGCTATGAATACATGGGTGTATATATCCTTTCTGATTGTTGTTTCTGGAACATAGTCCTAGGAGTGGGATATTCAACCCTTATCTGAAATAGCATTGGCAAACATGTTCTCTTATGCAGTGGGCTTTATTGATGGTTTCTTTTGCTGTGCAGAAGCTTTTATTTTGATTTAGTTCCCATTTCTTTATTTTCTCGTTAATCTCCATTGCCCTAGGAGCAGTATCGGTGAAGAAATAGCTTCGGCATATGTCTGAGATTTCTCTGCCTGTGGATTCCTCTAGCATTTTTATGGTTTCCCATCTTGTGTTTAAGTCCTGTATCCATTTTGAGTTTATTTTTGTGTATGGTGTAAGTTGGTGGTCTAGTTTCATTTTTTTGCATGAATCTGTCCAAGTTTCCCAACACCATTTATTGAAGAAACTATCTTGACTCCATTGTATGTTCATGCCTCCTTTGTCAAATATTAATTGAGCATAGTGGTTTGGGTTGATATCTAGGTTTTCTATTCTATTCCATTGGTCTACATGTCTGTTCTTGTGCCAGTACCAGGCTGGTTTGAGAACAGTGGCTTTGTAATACAGCTTGAAATCTGGTATTGAGATCCCACCTACTTTGTTTATCTTTCTCAGGATTGCTGTGGCTATTCAGGGTCTTTTTTTATTCCAGATGAATTTTTGGGGAGTTTTTTCTAGGTCTATGAAATATGCTGTTGGTATTTTAATGGGGACTCTATAGATTGCTTTGGATTGTATGGACATTTTAATGACATTGATTCTACTAATCCATGAACATGGTATGTTCTTTCATCTATTTATGTCTTCCTCTATCTCTTTTTTTAGTGTTCTGTAGTTTCCTGTGTATAGGTCTTTTACCTTCTTGGTTAAGTTTATTCCTAGGTATCTTAATTTTTCTGATGCAATGGTAAATAGGATTGTTTTTTTTTTATTTCTCTTTCTATGAGTTCATTATTGTTGTATAAAGAGGTCAGAGATTTCTAGGTGTTCATTTTGTATCTTGCTACATTGCTGAATTTATTTATTAGTTTTATTTTAATATACTTATATTGATTTTTAAAGTATTTTAAAAATACATTTTATTGACATTTTACAGGGAGGAAGGGAGAGGGATAGTGAGTCAGAAACATCGATGAGAGAGAGAGAGACATCGATCAGCCTCCTCTTGCATGCCCCCTACTGGGGATGTACCCGCAACCAAGATACATGCCCTTGACCAGAATTAAACCTGTGACCTTTCAGTCTGCAGGCCGATATTCAATCCACTGAGCCAAATCAATTTCGGCTAGGCTTAGGTTTTTGATGGTGTCTCTGGGTTTTTCTATCTATACTATCATGTTATCTCTGAATAAGGACAATTTTATTCTTCCTTTCCAATTTGGATGCCTTTTATTTCTTCTTCTTGTCTGGTTGCTATGGCTAGCTAGCACTTCCAGTATTATAGCAAACAGGAGTGGTGAAAGTGGGCATCCCTGTCTTGTTCCTGTTCCTTGGGTAAATGAGTTTAGTTTTTGCCCATTGAGTATGATGCTAGCTGTAGGTTTGTCATATAGGCTTTTATTATGTTGAGGTATGATCCCTCTATTCCCACTTTGCTGAGAATTTTTACCAAGAAAGGGTGTTGAATTTTGTCAAATGCTTTTTCTGTATCAATTGATATGATTATGAGATTTTTGTCTCTCAATTTGTTTATGTGATGTGTAATGTTTATTGATTTGCAGATATTGTACCATCCTTGCATCCCAGGAATGAATACCACTTGGTCATGGTGTATATATTTCTAATGTAATGCTGGATCTGATTTGCTAGAATTATGTTGAGGGTTTTAGTATCTATGTTCATCAAGGATATTGGCATGTAGGTCTCTTTTTTATTGTGGTACCTTTATCTGATTTTGGAATTAGGGTAATCCTGGCTTTATAGAAAGAGCTTGGAATATTTGGAGGCTGAGGTTAGAGAAAGCTAAGGAGACCAAGAGGTGAACATTTCAAAAAGAAAAGTTTTAGTTTCCATTCAATCATGAAAGGAACTTAAAGTCATCATTCCATTTAATAATAAGTGAAAAGCTGAACAAATTAAAAATCAATGATTCTTCTTTTATCTACCAGAGAAATGCAGTCATAGGTAGAGTAAACCACTACCTATAACCAGGCAGATAGAGAGAATTACACTTAAATGAAACCAAGGAGCAGCAGAAACCTGTATGGGAACCAATGCTGGGATTAGATAATTCTATTTGCAGTTGATGAGTTGCTAGAGGCAGTGTGGACAAGCCTGAGAGATAAAATCTCCAGGGGGACTCAGTTATTGGGAAGCCCTCACACTTTTGTGAGTTTTACTTTTAGGAACTCTAACAGCTTTTTAAAATGAAGATCAGAGAAAAATGTCCTTGGGCTTACACAGAAGATGGAAGAAAGTAACCATTTTTGAAATATGATAGGATAGGCTCTTCTTTTCAAACAGCCCTCCTTTGGAGAAAATATTTAAATATATATTTTATTGATTTTTTACAGAGAGGAAGGGAAAGGGATAGAGAGTTAGAAACATCAATGAGAGAGAGACATCGATCAGCCACCTCCTGCACGTCCCCGACTGGAGATGTGCCCGCAACCAAGGTACATGCCCTTGACTGGAATCGGACCCGGGACCTTTCAGTCCACAGGCCGAAGCTCTAACCACTGAGCCAAACCGGTTGCGGCTGGAAAAAATATTTAATCAGCATGGAAGAAGAAAAATACTAAACAATAGCCCTCTCTAGTCATCCTGTCCCATTTAAAGAAGTGAAAAATAAAGCAAAAACTGACAAATACATGTGATATTCACAGTCATATGTGTGCAGCCTCTCTAAAAGACTAAGTCCTAATTGTGGGACAATAGACTCCTTTTTTTCTTTCAGCAACTTGCCAGATTATTAAAGGTCTGCTTAGTATAGTTCTTTTTATATTATATTGCCTTTTCAAGCAAAAATTACCATGCATACTAAAAGGCAAAATATACAGTTTGTAGAAACAGAGTAAGCACCCAAACCAAACCCTGTTATGACTGGAATATTGTAGGAAACCACCTATTGTCTTCCCTAGCAGAGTGGTGTAGACAAGGAGCCTGTAATGCTGATGACCTTTGAGACCTGGCAAAGGTCAGAGTTATGCACCCACTATTTAGTGGAGATAATGGGCAATTGTAATCAGATCACAAATTTAGGTCAACTATGGCTCTTATGCTAAGGACTCTAAATGGAAAAACAAATGCAAGAATAAATAGGTAATATAAGCAGAGAGATGGAAATTCTAAGAAAGAATAAAATATAGATTAGATAAATAAAAAAATCATTTATTTAGAAATAAAGAATGCCTTTGGTGGGTTCATCAATATAATAGACATGCCTGATGAAAGAAAATCTTAGGTTGGGGATATGTCAAGAGAAACTTCAAAAACTGGAAAGCAAAGAGAAAAAAAAGACTGAATAAAAGAACACAATTTCCAATAACTGTGGGTAAACTATGAAAGATGGAATGGAAGCAGAATAGGAATACCAGAGAAGATATACAGATGATTAAGAAGTGCATTAAAGATGCTCAAAATCATACATCAATGAGGAATTGATAATTAAAACATCAATAAAACTACTGCACACCTATTATAATGATTGAAATTTGTGCATTAATGTCTTATTAGAGGAGGTCAGGGACTAGTAAGAAAAAGCTATGCTACCATCAAATAGGTGCTTCAATCATGCAGGGAGAGCTGATGGAGCTTAGGAAGAGGAGAGAGGGCATCTCAGCAGCTTCTTCCCAAAAAGAAATACACATCTCTGGGAAAGCTCTCATCTAACAGTGCTTATGTAACTTCATAGGATTCTCATATCCCTGAGAAATCCCTTCCCTGAGGCCTTTGACTTTCCATCCATTTCCATTCCCTTGTTTCTGTGGAAGTATAATCTTTTCTGGGGACTCAGACATGGGAGGATGAGGTTTAGTGATAAGATTCTTCTGGTGGAAAGGGAAGAAGAATGTCTCCTGGGTTCCCAAGGTCTCCTTTCCATCTGTGCTATCATGTAAAAAGACCAGTCTTGCTTTCATCTAGCCCAAAACAAAGTCCAAGGTCTAAAAGTTCTGTGCCATGCTGAAGCTCTGCTCCCATCCTGCTAGCTTAATCTGTTTCTGGATGAAGCTGTGCTCATGTGCTCAGGCCTGGCAGTCTGCTGTGGGCCAAATGCTCCAGGGAACAGAGAGAGTAAGAGAGAAAGAGAGAGAGAGAGAGAGAGAGAGAGAGAGAGAGAGAGAGAGAGAGAGAGAGAGAGAGAGAGAGAGAGAGAGAGAATGTTCAGCTGATTTTTATTCTTTTATCTTGGGCTTGAGATGGAAGAGGCATTTCTTCAAACTAACCTGTCACCTTCCCAATCCATTTCCTTTTCCAAGGCTACACAGGCAGGCTTTTATGGTCACCATATTGGTTTCCACTGCACATGTACTTACCTCCCCCTGCTCCCCACACCTGATATTTGAGGGCCGGCTGTTCCCTATTTGGGGGAAGAGAGGAATGTTAATTCCCTTGATTGAGCAATGCTGCTATTCCCTGAACTGGGAGAAGAACAGTACCTGATTAAATAGGTTTATGCTCTCTAGTTAATTATGCTTAACAATGTCTAATTTCCTTTGCTCCCTTGTTTTATTAATATCTTGCCAACAACCTCAGCTAGCTCCAAGTGCATCTGTTGAGTCTTGGGGGGGGTGGGGGGGGCTTGCAGCATAGTGCTCCTGCAGGTGCTCCTGCAGATGACCTAACAGACTAGCAAGAATTGTGCCGCTAGGCTGATTACTCCATGATGCTGTCTGAAGAAGGCTGGACATTTCTCATTTGGAAGAAACAACTACATTTTTTTTTAAATTTAGTTTTGTCAAAATAACAATAGAGCAAGTAAATCCCTCAACCACTTAAAATACAACCTATATAACAATTGATGAATTTGACAAGTATTCTGTGATCCTTTGGAGCACAGGTTGATGCCCTATCTAACATGGTTACTAGAGCAGAGGCATGAATGGCTGGAAACATAATAGACTGCAAATTATTGGTCCCATCCCAAGTCTACTGAAGGGTTGGGCCCAGCAATGTGTTTTGCTAAGCCCTTTACCAAATTTATCAATAATTTTTTAGATGATAAGATAATTCTTTATTCTCTCATTTACTCAATGGTTAATACTAGACAGCAATAATTTGGGCATGATTTAATGAATTAATGAGTAAGTGAATGCATCACAGTCTATTTTTCCCAGGCCCTATAGAAAGAGAGGAAAAAACCCCACACAGTTTCTACTTTCCAGGATCTGAAAAAGTGATTTGATTTGTGCTTTCTCTATTAAGTACAAAAGGTACACCCAGTCATTTTGCTGTTGTGCAACAACTGGACTTTTTATTTTTCTTAATAGCAACCCAATCTCTAGATAAGTTCACAAGTACCAGTCTAAGATATATTGAAGCATAATCTCTAGCTTTAGTAATGTTCAGAAATTCCTTTTTTGTTGTTGTTAATCGTCACCTGAAGATATATATTTTTTCATATTGATTTTTAGAAAGGGTGAAAAAGAGGTAGAGAAGGGCAAGAAGGGAGAAAGAAGATGAGAAAGAAAGAGAGAGAGAGAGAGAGAGAGAGAGAGAGAGAGAGAGAAAGAGAGAAAGAGAGAGATATATCAATCAATTGGTTGCCTCCCTCATGTGTCTGGACGATCTTGACCAGGAATTGAACCTGTGATCCTTTGGAGCACAGGTTGATGCTCTATCTAGTGATCCACACTGGCCAGGGCATGTTCAGACATCTCTAATTTGTCTGAGCCCGGTACTTTTTTAGAATAAAACTAAACAATATGGATGTTTACATTTTTCAATACTTTTAGTATTTTGACCCTGAAGTAATGTTGACAATAATTCCCATGACCAGGAGAGGAAATATTTAAAAAATAATTGTCTTAAATTGTTCTATGATCTATAGTGCTCCTTGACCATGAGATATATAATTCAGAAAAGGAATGGAAAGAGTATGTTCCTGAACCATGTTAGATTGATTAACTTTCTAGCATTGATTCCTTTTTGTTCTGCCATTCCCCATCCTTCTGAGTATTTAATTTAGTTTTATCTATTGCCCTATAGCCCTCCATATCACTTCTCTTACTAAATTATTTTCTATACAAATTGGAGAGGAAGTATTTTTTCTTAAGTAGTTATCCTTTTTATGAAGTGGCTGTGAAGAGTGCTTAATATTTCTTGTCTCTGCCTCCTTTCTCTCATCCCATTGAGTCTGCAACTGTGTGAAGATAAATATTGTGGCAATCTACAGCAACAAGGAGTTACTGTTTTTAACCAATATAAAGAACTACATATCTAATTCCTTCTTTGTGAGTATGGAGGAGTTTGCTGAGGAACTGAGAGAGAGAGTGGGGATTGAGGTGGAGTCTAATATAGGGAGGAAGGGAAGAGAGCCAACAGTAGTGGCTAACTTGGGATGGTATCATAACTTCCTGAAGGTGTGTGTAGCCTGATTAAAATGTAAGACAGACAAGTTTTGAAACCCATGGCAAAATACTGTAAGCCAAAATGTTCATATTGTAGAAAAATTACAATGCTCAAAACATTTATCAACCGTCAGTTAGTAGATACAATGCAAACATCACTCAGTGATCTGAAGAACACAGAGCATTAGTGAGTAGCCAGATACCAAATTTTGAAGAATAATTAAGCATTGTAAAATGGCTTCAGAGAAAAAAAAACAAACTTCTCAGACTGCTTCGTTGTTCCAAATCTTTAATTGGACATTGAAATTCAGTTTTACCTTCCTTGGATTTGAAGCTGAATTTTATCTTCAAGAAATAAGTTGGAAAGCTATTCTTATTCATTTCCTGCTTTGAATAATGATATCATGTTTTAATCAGGAAAATGAAAGGGGAGGAAAAGAATGAAGTATGAGGTCAAATAAAAGACTGTACTAAAATAATCTCCTAAAATGAAAACAAAATATACTAAAATGAGGCTGTGCTGAAAAATTAGGCAAGGAGGAAAATCAAAGCAAGAATTTCTTTACTATGTTCTTAAAATATGTAAATTGTTTCTCAGCCTCTGGGTATGAAAATAGGCAAGCATTGTGGCTTTCCAGATAAAACTCTAAGAATAATGAATTTTTATAATAATACCTTGTCAAAATATTGCTATACCATAATAGGTTTTCTATTTCCCAGTTGACATTAAACATAAACCTTATATTTGCATAAAATAAGGAATGCTATTAAGAAAAAAATATGAAAAGCAAGTGTTGGGTGTGTGAACTCAGAAAGTGCCTATTGCATGTGTAACTGATCTGGGTTACCTCTCTTTGAAACAAGGCTGTACAATTGACACTGAATAAGAGCATTTCTTGGACATAACAAAAGGGCACAATGCTGAATACATTGAATGGAACTAAGAAAAGATGAAGATACCAGTGTTTTAAAAGCAAAAGAAAAGTAGATAAGTAAACAGAAGCAAACAGCAATGCTGATGAAATTGAAATTTACATCCCCTATGCTAACTTGCCATTTTCATCGAATTTCAAAATGGGTCATCATTTCAGAGTCTGTAATCATGCCATTAAGGGCATTTGACTGCTTATGAAAAAAATTTTCTTTATCTCAGGGAACTGCCATCATCTATTCTTCAAAAATAGTCCATCACATTTTTTTAAAATAACATGTTACTTCTGATACGTTTTTATAAAGAATAAATACTAACAGAATAGAATTATAAGCAAGTTTTCTCCAACAACTAGTACTTTATGAGTGCCTAAGAGGAAAGAAAACCAAAAACAGTATCATTAGTTTCACAGAAAGTACTTCCATTTTTTAATTCAAATTGGCTGCTGCCATAAACATTACTGCTTCAACAAAAAGATCTCTCTGGTTTTGCCTCAGTTGCTATCAGACAATCTTTCAGAGTTTGGTGCAATGTCTACTTTCAGTAAATGTTTTTCTTTTTCTTCATAGAAAATGTGAGAATCAGTAATTCTCCTCAGTTCTTGATCCCATGAGTTAAATTTCTGAAACTTGCAGTCCGCCAAGCACTGTGTAAACTCACCGAAAACCCTAAGTAAAGGAGTAAGGAGCTTCCTTTGGCTTACTAATTTCACTGTTATAGTACTCAAACCTTTCCTTTGCCAAAATGAACAACCCCAATACAATCATAAATGCTAAAAATTTCATGAACATATTAAAGCATCTCCTGTAGTATAAATTTCTACATTCAGTTAGATTTCTCTGGTGTTAATTATCCCCAGGATATCTCTGAACTTATTTTTTAATTCACTCTTGAGAGCAGTGGCCCATAACTGCATTCTAATTGCTTAGAATATTCTACTTATATATCTCTGATTGTTTATATAAAAATGTTTTGACATTGATGATTGTGCTCTTCTTATATCTGTTAAATACAATAGGTAGACTAAAAAAAATCTGGGCTGTATTTATGTACAAAATTTGGAATATAGTGATTTTTTATAAGGAAGTTTTATAGGGTGAGGTTTTGGATTCTTTATGACTCCTACTATCACAGGGAGAATATTGGGTTCAGATATACTTATATTGTTTTTCACATGCCTTTAGCAATGTCTGACTACACGGTGTTCAATATCCCAAATGCTTACAAAACAGAAGGATTTTAAGAATTATGCTTTCCACCCACTGGAATATATTCTACCTCCCCTGGGTTTCATTCATTTAACAAATGTTTATTGAAAGCCACTAATGTTTTAGGCATTGTTTCAGCTTACATTGTAACAGCCTTACAGGACTATGAACAAATAAAACAACATCTCAGTCCTCATGGAGATTATATTTTAGATGGAGAGAGAGATGATAAGCAAATAAATCAACATGCTAACAGTATCAGGTAATGATGAACGATATGAAAAAGTATGGTAAGCAACTACACAGTGACTATCAAAGGGATATTTTAGATGAGTGATCAGGAAAAGCTCAAAGTGGAATTTGAGCAGAGACAACAGTTTGTGCTTTAATTGACTTGTGATTCCTCCTGGAACCACTTGCTAAATCCTATAGCTGTTATTTGTCTTGCTGATATTTTTGAATCATGTTAATGACATTATAGTGAACATAAACCCTATATCCAAATACAGCTCTATCATACAATTTATTAAGACTTTCTGTTACTGAGAAATTATCGTATTTGCAGCACTATGGGTGAATTGTGAGGTCAACATTGGGTTTCATGAGAGTAATTAATATAATAGTATATAATGATTATGATGATAAATATGATCATGATCTATACTAATAATAGAGGAATATCCAAATTGTCTGGGACACCATCACAGTAATGGTAACGACCAAATAGGCTGCTTCATAGGGCAACAAGGCCTTCAGGGGGTTAGTGAGGGACAACCAAACAACTCAACAAACAGGCTGCATGGAGCAACCAGGCCAGTGTGTGTGGGGGGCAATTAGGGGCAACCAGGCTGGCAGGGGGGAGGGGAGGTTGGGGGTGACCAGCCCAGCAGGGGGGCAATCAGGCAGGCAGGCAGATGAGCAGTTAGGAGCCAGCAGTCCCAGATTGTGAGAGGGATGTCAGACTGCTGGTTTAGGCCCAGTCCGGCAGTTGGAAATCCCCTGAGGAGTCCTGGATTGGAAAGGGTGAAGGCTGTGCTGAGGGGACCTCCCTCCCTCACCCGCCCGTCTCTGTGTAAGAATTTCCTGCACCAGGCCTCTGGTATATAATAAAAGTCATCCTTAAGATAAAATTTTAAAATCTATCATAAGCTCACAATTTTCTCTTATTTGCTAGGCCCAAAACATTCATATATTTTTCTACTATCTTTTATATAAAACTAAATATTAATGATTTCTTTGGAGTTTGCTACATGTTCATTTTAACAGAATAATGCTGGACTACTGCTCAGCAACAGCCTACAACACATATAATGGATACTTTTAAGAGCAGATCAATTGAGGACAAACTTATTTCTTTTTAATGATTATATAATTTCCTGATGGTTCCTTGGAAAGTAGCATTTAGATTGCAAGTGTTCCTGGGTCTGGATAGTGTAATGACAGTTTCAGTTGAAAAGAATAAACTGCCAGTGGACTCTAGAGACCAACTGTACTTGAACACTTCAAATTTCCTGTGAAGACTTTGGTGAAGTAAGAAGGTGAATATTAATGTTTGGGGACCAAAGATAAATATACTCCAAATGCCATAACACTTTTATCTATTACCTCTCATCCCTCTTTATAATCATTGTATTCTGTTAGATTTACCATTTGATTTGATTATTTTCTGACCATGATTATTGATTCCTCATCTTGACATTTTGTTTTACCTTTTCCCATGACTTTTCATGATATTTAAA
>PVJN01029987.1:0-25975 GCA_004026805.1 Lasiurus borealis | reverse complement strand
ACACACACACACACACACACACACACACACACACAGCAGAGAAGTAACGGTGATGGGCGGGTGCTTGGGTCTGATGGAATCTTTGGAGCCGGTGCCTTGAAGAAGAAAAAAATAAAATAAAATAAGTGGACCCAGGCTAGTGCATGCCTTCTCCACGTGGAGGGAAGGAGGCAGGAAGAGTGGGCGACCTAAAGGTGCCCCTCTCGGTCTCAGAACTCCAGTGTCCTGGTGGGATAGGCGACAGAGGCGTTCCAGGCAGCTGTTTGGTGTCCCCAGCCAGCCCCGGGCGCCGCCAGATGCGTGCGAAGCGTGAATGCCAGGAGGGGCTTGGGCGCAGAGAACGTTCGCCTGGCGCCTGCCGGGGGCCGTGCCCCCCATCTCCGGGTAGGGCCCCCCGCCTCGGAAGACGGGGGGGGGGGAGGAAAGGAAATCTGGCTTTCTAGCAAGGCCCTGGGGTGGGTTCCTCATGGCTGACGGCGCACGCCCACCCGCAGAGCCCCCCTCCCCGGCGCTGCCCAGGCGCGCCCGCTTCCCTCTCCCGGCGCCTCCCGCACCTGGATGTGGCAGGAGATCTCCGAGTCGTCCAGCAGCCGGATGGTGCATTTCATCTCCTGGCTGAGCGATTTGGTGCTGGAGCTCCGAAAGTGGATCATTTTCATGGTCCTCCTGCCTCCCGGCACACAGTGGCAGGAGGCGAACATGCACCACCGCGGCCCGGGGGAGCGAGCTGGAGGCTGGGGCCGGCGCGGCGCTCACCCTGGGTCACACACAGACGCCGGAGCACGCACCGTCCTGGGCACCTGGATGCCACTCAGCCCCGGGACGGCAGTGGCGACCGGCGCCTGCAGCCACACTTGCCGGGCTGCCGAGCGCAGCAGGCAGGTCCCTCCCTCCGCCTCCTCCCCCTCCGCCCTCTCCGCTTCCTCCCCTCCCGCGCCTCGCCCCTCCTTTCCCCGCCTCCTCCGCCGCCGGGTGCGCGCTCCGCTGCCTCCCTCGGTCTCGGCTCCCTGTCCGCGACCCCACAGCCAGCTTTTACGATGCACTCACTCCCGCGACCCGGTCTCGGGAAAAAGCGGAGGGACGGGGGGCCGGGGCGCCCCGAAGTGGCCTTGCTCCCATTGCCGCTGCTGCGTCAGGCTGGGCCCGGCCACCGCCTCCCGCTCCGCTCGCTGCGTTAGCTCCGGCTCGCGGGAGCGCTCCTCCGGCCCCAGCTCCCCCACTCGCTGCGCTGCCAGGGCCAGCTCTGCTGGGCTCCGGGGACCTGGCGAGGCGCCCGGGGTGGACGGTGATCCTGACCTACACTCACAGGGAGGATTCCCAGCACGGGGGAGAGGATTGTTGGACCAAGAACGAATCCCCAAGAGCGCCAGGCGGCTCCAGCACAGCGACACCAGGAATACAGCTAATAGTTACTAGTACCATCTCTGGTACGCGTGAGGATGCTAGTATTTCCAAGCCTTTGTTTTATTGACTATTAACTCGAGCCCGGCTGGTGTGAGCGTTGACCTAGGAACGAGGAGATGTGAGTTTGATTCCAGGTCAGGGCACATGCCCAGGGGGTGGGGTCCATTGCCAGTATGGGGCGTGCAAGAGGCAGCCCGCCAATGATTCTCTCTCATCATTGATGTTTCTATCTCTCCCTCCCCCTTCCACTCTGAAATCAATATATATATATATATATATTTTTTTTTTTTCATATATATATATATATATATATATATATGAAAAAATATTAACTGGAGTCTATCTCATTCTCTGAGAAATTCAGGGTCTTCCTTAAGCAATTTCTCATGTTCATGATGCCCAACATTTTCAGTGTGATCTTTGGAAGCAGTAACTTAGACCTGAACATGATGGTCCCCAATCTGCACCACCCCTTTTAGGGACCTTCCACCTACTCCCAGGGCCCCATCCCATTTTAGACCAATCTCTGGGTCCCCCCTGCCTGCCTCCTGCCCCTGCATCTTCACAGTGAGTCAAGCCCCTGTGTGGAGTTGCCCATGGGCCCAAGGGGTGGTGTGGAGGCAGGTGGGTGGAAGTTGAATGAGGAGACCAGCAGGCTGGGATTAGGAAAAGAAGGAGGGCCTCTCTCCCTGCTGCCCTTTCCTGGGCTGAAAAGGTCATCATTAAGGAGTTAGAGGGAGGACTTGTTGCTCGGCTGGCAGCTCTTGTGGCAGCTCTACAGAACCCCTCATCCAAAGGCTCTCCCAATCCTCTGGCTAGGGAGGCATGAGCCAGCCCTTTCACCTAACTGGGTATCTTCTGATGGGCCATACATGCCCTAGGCCACGCGGTGGTGTCGGCTGAGGCTTGGTGGGACCTGCATTGCAGTTGGACTTCTCCCTCTGCCTGTTCTTCCTTCCTCTCTGTGTTGATCACTAGTAAACTCAGTTCCAGTGTCTGCTCCTGGAGGCCCAGACCGTGACAATTTGTCAAAACTGGAGTATAGTTTAACACTTGATAGATTGACTGTTGCTTTCAAAGAGTTAGTCAAGAGTATGTGGGCATCCATGTGTGCCCTTGCACTGGGCCTGCGAATATCACAGCTGCTCCTAACAGGATGGTCAGTATGGAGGGTCTGGGAAGATGTGGATTTGATTCTTGACCCAGCTGCTCGCCAACCCTGGGGATCCCGGGCACATACCTTTCCATTATTTCGTTAACTTCAAAGATGAGCACATCCACCTTTGTTTGGCCCATCTCTCAGGTGTCTGAGAAGCTGGGATAAGACAACATCAGTGAGGGGGACCAGGTTACAGTCTGTAATCTGTAAATCTCTATATGCACAGAGGAGGTGGCAGTGATGTGATTGTCCCACTCCAGTTTGAAAACTGAAACGGGTTGAACCATCTTGCCCAATCCAAAGAGCAGATCGAAGATAGCCTAGAGATCAAAGAAGTCAACACCCAACACAGTCCAAGCTTTTCTTTCAAGGCTAGCTACTTGTCCATCTTCATTATAGTGACTTTTGGACACAAAAAAGTCATGCTCAATATCCCAAAATTGTTATCTCAAATGTCAAGGAAGCAGAATAAGACCAACAAGAACAACAGGAAAAAGAACAAATGTCTCTCTCTCTCTCCCTTACTCTCTCTCTTCCTTCCACTCTCTAAAAATCATGAGAAAATATCCTCAGGTGAGGATTAACAACAACAACAACAACATAAAACTTCTCGAGGATGACACAGGAGAAAATCCAGGTAACCTTAAGTTTGCTGGTGACTGTTTAGATATATCACCATAGTGAAGAAATGAGAAGAACCTGGAATTGGTTATCAGGCCTGGTTTAGGATGAAGTCTGAGATTCAGCTAGTATAAATATACTAGATGCCTGATGCATGGAATTCATACAAGGGGCTCAGCCCCACCACCACAGCTTCATCCGGAAGGACGTCTGGTCTAATTAGCATATTACACTTTTATTATTATAGATGGACTCTGGCCCTGGAGGGTGTTGCTCAGTTGGTTGGGGAATCATACAGTACACTGGGTTCGATTCCCAGTCAGGGTACATACCCAGGTTTCTGGTTTGATCCCCCTTTGGGGCATGTGCAGGAGGCAACAAATAGATGTTTCATTCTCATGTTGATGTTTTTCTCTCTCTCCCTCTCCCTTTCCTTCTCTATAAAAACCAATAAAAGGATGTCCTTGGATGAGGATTTTAAAAAGTGTTAAAGATATGGACTCTGGTCTACATGAAAAAAACAGCTAGGTAAATTACCACATATTGGAGTACCCATCAAAGAAAGGTGGCCAGTGTTTTACGTGTGTGTGTGTGTGTAGCAAGAGGAATTCAGATAATGAATTCGAGAGTTAAGTTTAAAATGGACTACCTGCCCTCACTGATATGCTCAATGATTAGAATTCTGGCCCACACACCAAAGGATTGTGGGTTTGATTCCCAGTCAAGAGCACTTACCTGGGTTGCAGGTTTGGTCCCCTGCCCGGGTCAAGGAGCATGTGGGAGGCAACCAATTGATGTGTCTCTTTCACATCAATGTCTCTCTCTCTTTCTCCCTTACTGCCCCCCCTTCTGCTCTCTAAAAATCAACGAGAAAATCTCCTCGGGTGAGGATTAACAACAACAACAACATAAAACTTCTCGAGAATAACACAGGAGAAAATCCAGGTAACCTTAAGTTTGCTGGTGACTGTTTAGATATAACACCAAAAGCACTACAAGTTGGATTTCATTAAAATTTGTGCTCGGCGAAAGACACTCAAGAGAATAAGAAGACAAGTCACAGACCAACTGGGAGAAAATATTTGCAAAACACAAAAAAGACAAAGGACTTGTATCCAAAATACAGGGGAAAAAACTTTTAAAACCCAAAAACCACAAAACAAATCATCCAATTTAAAATTAGGCAAGAAATCTGAACAGACACTTCAGCAAAAGAAGGTATAGAGATGGCAAATAAGCAGATGAAAAGGTTCTCATTAGGGAATTTCAAAATTAACTATTTTGAGATTCTGCTGCACAGCTATTCGGTAGCTAAAATCCAAAACACGGACAACACCAAATTCTGGCGATGATGTGGCACAACAGGAACTTCCACTCTGTGCTGGCGGGAATCAAAATGGCACGGCCACTTTGGAAGAGAGTTTGATGGTTTCTTACAAAGTGAAACATACCATACAATCCAGTAACTGTGCTCATAGATATTAAGCCAAATAAGTTGAAAACTATGTCCACACAAAAACCTGCACACAAATGTTTATAAGAGCTTTATTCCTAATTGTCAAAAAGTGGAGACATCCAAGAAGTCTTTTGATAAGTGAATAATAAGTAAACTGTGTTCTATCCATGCAATGGAATACTGTTCAGCAATAAAAAAAACACATAAGCTATCAAGCCACAAAAAGACATGAAGGAACCTTAAATGCATAATGCTAAATAAAAGAAGCCAGTCTACATACTGTACAATACCAACTATATAACTTCGGTCTGGAAAAGGCAAAGATAATAACAGGGAAAACTGGGAGCCAGAGGGGATGGAAGATACAGAGGAACTCTTTATGCTTTCTGCACAACCTTTAAAATGCTCTTTTAAAAAGTGTATTTAAGGGGCAGGATGTGGAGGGCGGCTAGAAGAGGTCAATGGAGGGGGAAAGGGGACATATGTAATACTTTGAAATACAAAGATTTTTTAAAAAATTGACCAGCCTCCATCCTGTGAGGACACAGGGAGAAGGCAGTCATCCGCCAGTCACAAAACCAAATTGGCCAGCACCTAGTCCTGGACTCCCAGCCTCTGAAACCATGAAAAAAGAAATCTCTGTTGTTTAAAAAAAGATGATTATTGAAAATATTTTGGCCCAGCTAGTGCTGCTCCGTGGTTGAACATCCATCAACCCATGAATCAGGAAGTCATGATTCCATTCCCAGTCAGGACACAGACCAGGTTGCAGGCTCAATCCCCAGTAGGTGGCAGCAGGAGGCAGCAGATCAATGGTTCTCCTCATTGATGTTTCTATCTCTCCCTCTCCCTTCTTCTCTGAAATCAATAAAAACATTAAAAATATATATATTTTGGTCACTATTTATATGACTCCCTCTATCAAATTCCAGCATCCAGTAAATACTATCTTGAGGCATATAACTGTGCATCACTAATCTGTTGCCAGAGAGCACTCAAGGGTGGCAACACCACACAGCATCTGCCCATGCATTTGATTGATGCATAGCAATTCATCTGATGGTTATTTTAATTGTAATTTAGGGTTGTTGTTGTTTTGTTTTGTTTTTTCAGTGAAATGCTTTTATTTACAGATGAATTTTAAATATTTAGTTTTCTCTTTAAATTAATTTTCACAAGTTTACACAATTCACAATTTTTTCTGCTAATGTAAAAATACATTGAGTTTTTCATTGCTGATATTATCTATTAAGTTACTATTTTTTATTAATTCTTTTCATCATGATTTCCTGTTTTTTTATTTTTTGTTTGCTTTTGAAATTTTAAGTTTGCCAAGTCCAAGTTATTGCTGGAATTTCTTTGCATTTCTATGGAAAAATAATAAATATAATTTAATTAATTTTACTTATTAAATGTATGTTTATAATCTCATGGAATTTATTTTCAATATATTTAATGCCTTATGAGGGTGATAATTATATTTGTATACTTTTTTCATAATTTTTATTATTTTATTAAGTGAAAAACAAAGTTTTAATTTTCACTTTGTTCACTGCATACTTCATTTCTTTGATTTTTTTATTTAATTTCTTATTGTAAATACATAGCATAAAGTCTACCATCTTATCCATTTTTAAGGTTAGAGTTCAGTGGTATTACACACATTCCTAATGTTGTGCAAACACTACCATCATCCATCTCCAGAATTCTTTTCATCTTGTAAAACTGAAACTGCATACACATTGAACATAACTCCCTATTCCCCTCTCCCCACAGCCCCTGGTAACCACCATTCTACTTTCTGTCCCTTTGATTCTGACCATTCAATGCATCTCATGTAAGTGGAATAATATACAGTATTTGTCTTTCTGGAACTGGCTTATTTCTATTAGCATAATGTCTTCAAGGTACATTCATATTCTAGCATATTGTAGAATTTACCTCCTTTTTAAGGCTGAATAATATTCCATTGTTTGTCTACTACATTGTTCTTATCCATTCATTCACTGATGGACACTTGAATTGCTTCCAAGTTTTAGCTAGTGTGGGTAATGCTGCTATGAAGTTGGTGTACAAATATTTCTTTGAGACCCTGCTTCAATTCTTTGGGGTATATGTTCAGAACTAGTAATTCTATTTTTAATTTTTTGAGAAACCACCATACTATTCCTCAGCAACTTGCACATTCTCTCCATACTTGTTGATTTCTGGGTGTGTTTTTTTATAGTAATCATCCTAATGATTTCAGGCAGTATCTCATTGTTGTTTAGACTTACAGTTTCCTAATAATTAGTGTGGTTGAGCATCTTTTCATGTGTTTATTGGCCGTTCATACATCTTCCTTGGAGAAAAGTTTATGCAAGTCCTGAGCCCATTTTTGAAGTGGGTTTTATGTTTTGTGTTGAACTTAGTGGTTCTCTACATATTCTGAGTACTAATCCCTTGGTTGATAAATTATTTGCAAATATTTCCTGTCATTCTGTGCCTTTTTACTCTGTTGATAACACCCTTTAATGTACAAAATTTTAAATTTTTGTGAAGTCTAATTTGTCTATTTTTCCCTTTGTTAACTATAGTTTTAGTGTCCCATCCAAGCCCTTGGTCCTCTGGCCTCCAAAGTTCCTGATGAGATATCTGATGATTATCTTATTGAGGATTCTCCTTATGTAATCAGCTGCTTCTCTCTTGTTGCTTTCAAGAGTATCTCTTTGAGCTTTCAAAAGCTTGACTAAAATGTGTCTCAGTATGAGTCTTTTTTAGTTTATCTTACTTGAGCTTCTTGAATATTTATGGTCATGTCTTTCATTAAATGTGGGGATTTCTCAGTAATTATTTCTTTAAATATTCTCTCTGCCCCTTTCTCTTTCTTTTCTCCTTCTGGGACCCCCACAATGCATATGTTAGTCCTCTTAATGATATTCTACAGGTGCCTTAAATTCTGTTCCTTCTTCAATTTTTTTAGCTTCTTTCCCTCAGACTCAATAATTTCTATTATCCTATCTTTAAATTTGCTGATTCTTTCTTTTGCCTGTTTAAATCTGCCTTTGAATCCCTCTAGTGATTTTGTTGTTGTTGTTACTGTATTTTTAGGCTTCACATTTTTTTATGTTTTTCCATCTCTTTATTGATAAATCCATTTTGTTCAGCCTGAGGGGTGTCCTTTTTTTTATTTTTTATTTTTTGAGGGTCTTCCAATAAAAAGACCTGCTGGACAAATTCAAAAAGAGCTGTAAGGTGTGTCTTTAAGATCTCCTCGCGTCTTTTCTGAGCCTACACATGCACAGTCTCAGGGCATACATGGTTATTTTCTAATTTTTCCTGTATGTGCCTGTGGGAACCTCTTTCCACGTCCCGCGTGTTTCAGGGTTCCCGGGTCAGGGTTCAGGTTCTGAAGGAGGCCGCACGCAAACAAAATGAGAGACTAGAAAATATTAATTTGGTGATATTGGGGGGCCAGGCGGGAGCCTTCCTCTAGTGGGAAGGACTGCCATTTGTTCTGGCATTTTTCTCCCTTTTATTAAGGCTTTGGGACACACCCCTAGCCTTTAGGCAGGAAAATAACAGAAATTAACATGATACAAACAGATAGTTTCAACTAAACAATGAGTAATCAGCTCTGACCTTTCAGAGCAATTAAGGTTGGCCAGCCTTCTGGCCTCCCTTTTACATCCACCTAGTGAGAACAATTCCATCCACCTAGTGAGAACAATATTTGGCCTCCAACATATCCTAGTCTTTTTAAAATATATTTATATTGATTTCAGAGAGGAAGGGAGAAAGAGAGAGAGATAGAAACATCAGTGATGAGAGAGAATCATTAATCAGCTGACTCCTTCATGCTCCCCATTGGGGATCGAGTCTGCAACCTAGGCATATGCCCTGACCGGGGATCAACACCAGTCAGACTTTAATGTCCTAGTCTTAATGAGGGGTGGAAGGATGTTGATCCTTTTAAGTCTTCTGGGAATCACTTCAGCTAAAAAATAAGGGGCTTATAAGAAGGAAGCAAGGTACAACAAGAATGGCCACCCTTCTCTTTGTCAGTACTTTCTTTCTTTTTTTTAATATATTTTATTGACTTTTTTTACAGAGAGGAAGAGAGAGGGATAGAAAGTCAGAAACATCGATGAGAGACATCGATCAGCCACCTCCTGCACGCCCCACACTGGAGATGTGCCCGCAACCAAGGTACATGCCCCTGACCGGAATCGAACCTGGGACCTTTCAGTCCACAGGCCGACACTCTATCCACTGAGCCAAATCGGTCTTGGCTATCAGTACTTTCTTGATCAGTGGCATCAATCAGCACTCAGAGCACAGACCCCTGACATTTGGAGGACAGGGTCCTTATTGCCTATCCTGGTTCCTGCAAGCTGTGTGCAGGCTTCTCCAGGAATGGGTGCAAGGCTTCTGCCTATCTTAGTTCCTATAAGCTGTGTGCAGGCTTCTTCAAGAATGGGTGCAAGGCTTCTCCAGGGGCTGGGAGTGGGGATGGGTAGCTGTTACTATGCACTAAGAGCTGAAATTAACCAAAAGTAACCACAATTTACAAGTTACTGTCAAGCTTCCTCTAGAAGCTGCAAGCCTTCAAGGACTCCAAATAGTTACATCAGATAGATTCTGCCAAGGGCAATCATTGTTTACATGATGAGAGAGGTTCTTGGTTCTTCCTAAACCGCCATCTTCCCAGAATTGTCCTGTGATTTGTTTTAAAGCATTCTAGAGATGAAGATGATCCAGAAATGTACTGACGAAAAGATTTTCTGAAGCCATAAGAAGGCTTCAAGTTCCATGGAGTGTTTTACATTTAAATACTTATATTTATACATATTTATTTATGGAAATGCTTTTAATTAAATTCTAAAGCTATTAGAGTAGTAAACATTCACAGCAGTCAAAAATGATCTTGAGTCAGTAATTAGGAATTTATAAGGAAGGTCTGGGACTTGGATTGGGGGCCTCATATGCCCTCTTTCCCTCGGCTTAGCCATCATATTTGAAGTTAGCTAATGAAGCCGATGGCCCTGAAAACGACACCACCACGGAGCCCAAGTCCTCCATAGTAAACAGGAAGGATATGGTTTCTATGCACTGGACGCTCAAAATGAGAAATGGCATTCTTTTATGAGATTGGTGAGAATATTAGAACACTGGTTAAAAAGTCATGAAATTAATAACTGAAGTTATAAATGCCTCACACAAATGCAGAGTTGCTCTTTTTATCTGCATGCATGAAAATTACCCACAGCCTAACTGGGACCCTCCCCCCCACCCAGGTAGAGGAAGCAGAAAAGAGACTCCCATAAGAGGATACTATTAGCAGACATGCGGATGGCATTTCGTGTAATGGAGACACACACTAATCTAGACATCTATCAATTGACTGGTTGGTGTAACTGCAAATATGCATAACTGTCCCTTCATGGTGCTAATTAGAAGGCCCAAAGAGAAATGCTTGGAGGAAAACCATTTGCTCCCCAAGCAAAGTGCCAAATCAAATTACTGCAGATGAACTGTTTGCGGTAATAAAGATTTTTCAAAATGAAATATAATGGCCCCTGGGTATGGCTCCGTTGCTTGAGCATCATACCATGAACCAAAGGGCACATTTCAAGATTACAGGCTCGATCCCTAGTGTGGGGGGCATAGGAGGAAGCAAATCCATGTTTCCCAATCACCTTGATGTTTCTCTCTCTCCCTCTCCCTTCCTCTCACTCTACAATCAACAACAAAAAATCTTTTAAAAAGAAATGTGATGGGAATATTGCAAGTGTTTGTGCACGCATGATTTTGCTGCCATGTCAGGAAGGTAGAAAGGCCCTATATGACATTGCTTCTATCAAAAATCTTGAGACTCAAATCACACATGCTGTTTTAGTTAGAGAAGTTCTCATATGTAAGTGTGTGTCTATTTGTACATTGAAGGATGAAACCAAAATGGGGAAATATAATAAAATACAAGCTCTTGGAGTCCACCTGATTTCAGCTTTCAGTGAAGCATGTGATTAGAGTACCATCATTTTTCATACCAGTGAGTGCTGGCATTCAAAGTAAGAGTCATCAAGAATGTGTGCACTGAAATGGGGATTTTTTTTTACAAGTGAATCTCACCTGCAGATTTGTTGAAGAATATTTCTAGTTTCAGTGAAATAGCTTACTTGCTTTACCTGAAGTTGAATGGAAACCTGCAAATTTTTAAATTAAAAACTGTATAATTTAAAATGTGTCTGTGTGTGGTTAACAAATATTATGGGTTCAAAGCAAAATGCCAACTCTGATAAAGTTAAACGTTTCACATATGATATTTAACCAATGTCATTAGTGAATTGTTAAGATTAGTATGTTGACATCAATACATGCTCAAATAAAAAGCTTCAACTTTATTTTGAAATATGTTATCAGACAAATTCTGATTGGATTAGGTTGAATATATGAGATTATCATTTTTGCAAGTCAAAAATGAACTAGAACTTGCAATTTTATGTGGTTCAATCTATTATTTAAAATCTATCACTGTTATCACAAGACATTTCCATGGGACTTTAAAGTAGCCTTTTCAAGTATGAAATTTGATATCTAGAAGAAGTTATGGTCATCAAATTGTAAAGACTTACACAGTTCACTTTAAAACTGTTAGACAAAAGAAGAGCTCGATATTCTTTAAAACACTGGATTTTGAGCATCTTTGTTACAGCCATACCTTTGTACCCTTACTCATGGAGTTGAGAAACCCTCCTTTCTCTGAGAAGTTCTGTGATGTTATTGCTGGAAACTCAGCCCAAGTCTGCTTCTCTAACCTAGTCGCTCAACCCCAGTGATTTTGAGAGCTTCCCAATATCCTCTTAAGAGCACTTCCTTTCTGTCTAATCAGTAGAGTCAGCTTCCAAAGCTTGCTTGTGATATAGCAAGCAAACAGAAGACATAAAGGGAGACAAAAGCACTGTGAGCCTCTCCTGTCAGGATCATCTGGAAAGTTTCTAATACCCATCATGGCCATGCCCCTGGGGAACTTGTTCACATACTGCCTTCCAACCCCCCTGAACCTCCCTCCTCACTCCTTCAGGCCTATCTAATCCCTTCAGCTCTTTGCTCTTTCAACCAACATTGATGGAGAAGCTAGTATGCGTTACTAGACACTGGGTTACAAAGACAAATAAAAGTGTATCAGTTAGAATTCACTAGATTGTGCTGCAGTAACAAATGACTCTTAAGTCTCAATGCCTTTAAACAATTTATTTCTTGCTTACTCTGCATGACTATCATGTCAGCTCCACTACAGGACCCAAGCTGGCAGAAAGACCTTGAATAGGTTCTGGTCATCATGGCAACAAGCAAAAGAAAAGAATACAGCAAACCAGGTGCTGGTTTCTAAAGCTTCTGACCCAAAATGATACACCTCATGTTACTGACCTGAGCAAGTCCCATGGCCAACTCTGACCTTAATGGAGTAGGGAAGCATAAACCTTGAGAAAACAGTGTTTAGGTGCAAAGAAGAGCACAGTCTACAACAAAGAAGAGCCCAATCAGCCCTCTTTTCCTCTGTGCTTCCACTCACTCTGACATTTTTCTCTATCTGCCCCTACTGTATTGTATCACCATTGGTTGTAGAGGGTCTATCCCTTCTATTGTGAGCTTCAGGAGTGTGTCTTCCCTTCCCCCTGCCTAGCTGCACTGCTTGGTGCCAGGTGACTATCATTTATTTAGAGAATAAAGCAGTAGATGAGTGGTGAAATCAAGCACTCCTGGTCTGGAGAAGGTGGGAGATAGGCCCGTGCACACTCACAGAGCCGTCTGGCTGGATAATTCGGAAGCACTCACAAAATGACAGCAGCTTCTTCCGTTCAACGGGCTTCCTCCTCACCCAGGAGAGAGAAGAGTAGCTCCTCCCTGCTTGGCCCCGGAGGATGACTGGTTAGCCAGAGACAGGTAAGATTCCTCAGGGAAGGAACAACCTAAGACAGGCACAGTCACAGAGGGGCCATCAGGAGAGAACTTGAGGGTCAATAGAAGTGGGGCACAGACCCTCATCGCCCCGCCCCCCGCAACCTTGCAGGGGTCTGAACCTTCACCCTTTCTGAGGGTGGATACCTCACTTCTCACACAGATCGGGACCCAGGTAACAGACAGAAACATGCCGACAACAGCTGCCCTATATCTAAATTCAGCCTAGCACTATGAATGCTCAGTGCCTACTCAATGCAAATAACCCTTTCCACTAATATTTACAGGGTAATCTAAGATTGTTGGTAGAGTATTAAATTTGACATAAAAGAGTTATCAAACTTTTAGATTAATTTAAATTGGCAAACTGAAATAAGCGAACACCCAAGAAAATTTAAGTGTACTGGACAAAAAGCTATTTCTCAAGTATTAACTAAAATTTCTATTGATAGCTTATCTCATTGTAAAATTGCTTAATATTTAATGAACATAAAACAGGCATATTTGTGTGCAAAAAGTTAAAATTTAAAGTTATTAACATTGCATTAAAAAATTTTACCAAATTCTACATTAATAAAAAAAAAAAGGGAAGGGGAGAGTAGGATGATATCATGTAGGAAAAATATCTGCTAAGTAAATTACATCTAGAAAATTTTCACTTTAGAAAATTAATTTCCATTTGTAATCTTAACAGCAAGACACCCATGAAAAACACACATGGTGTCAAAATAAGCCAAAGGAAAAAGCAAGTAGGCAAAAATAAAAAGGACCCCAAATTAATTTTATAGAAAAGATTCCTTTATTAACTCTTGGTCGAGAATATGTTTATATACTTTCAGAAAACAACTCCAAGACTAAGTGGACTCCTGCAACAGAGAGGAACTGACAGGTTTGCGCCAACCACGAAGGCAAGGGGAAAAACAGTCCAGAGATGGAAGATGCTGACTACGTCTTGCCATGTGAGCAGTTAGCAGCTGAGCATCGCTACAGGATGCCCAGGACCAAACCAGAGAGGGTCAGACCAGCATCGCCACCATTTGTCTACTATACAGATACCATTGACGACATGTGCACATAAGGAACTGTTTGACATTGAAACTGGGACTCAAAGCTATCGGACATTGAAATTGGGACCCAAACATTTTTCTTTTGCTCTGGTGGGTTTATTTCTAGCCTACAGGGGCAAGATGTTTTTAAAGACAAGAATCCGGGGTGGGGTTAGGGGAGGGGGGAGCAGATATAAAGGCAAAGAAGCAATGAACAGACTGTCGTGCTACAGTGGGAAGGCAGGGGAAGTTGGGGAGGAGGGGCCTATAGGAGATCAACAGAAGGACTTGTATGCATATATGTAAGCATAGCCAGAGATACAGGGCAATGGGATGGGGGGGTGGGCGCAGGGAGACGGATGAGGGTATGTACTGGGGGTGGGGAGGGCAATAGGGGAAAAAATCAATAAAATAAAAAAACAATAAAAAATAATCATAAAATAAAATAAGAGTAGCTCTAAATTGAGATGAGGACCTCGCTGGCTTGGCTTAGTGGACAGAGCGACTGCCCCAGGATTGAAGGGTCCCAGGTTCACTTCCATTCAAGGGCACGCACCTACTTCATTTACAGGCTCCATCCTGGCCCTGGTGGAATGTATGCAACCAATCGATGTGTCTCTCACAATGGATGTTTCCCTCTCTCTGTGTCTCTCCCCCGCCCTTCCACTCTCTCTAAAAATCAATGGAAAAACTTTTATAAATAAATAATAAATACATACATACATACATACATACATACAAGGAATGGCATGTAATTAGCATTTAAATGAGTGGGCTCTTAGATGAGGCCTCCTTTACTACTTGAAAGTGCTGTTGGTCTTTGAAGGAAGCTGGGGGAGAGGGAAGATGCAATGGCGCTCACTGTGGCAAAGGCCAGACACGGAGGCTGAGGTCAGCGAGGGCCACCGCAGTGACCTCCTGATGGAGGCGGCCCACCAGCAGCTGCAGGCTCTCCCTCTGGCTCGGCAGGCTGTGCTCAGAGACCTGGAAGCTTAACAAAAGCCGCACCCCTGAGCGACCACCAGGGGGCACTGGAAAGCTGTGCTCCAGGGGACTTCAGGCCACCCCACCCCACCCCCACCCGCACGCCACGCCCGGGCTGCCTTTTCCACCACACGTGGCTCCAAAGGACCTTGAGCCATTTCCACGTAGTGAAGCCAGTCCCTCAGGGCAAGAAGGTGCTGTCCTTGAGCCACACGCTCCCTGAAAGAAGGGTTTTATCGAGCTTGAAGGGGGGAGGGGCATGTAAAATATGCAATGATATTAGAATTCCAGAATGTCAGAATTGGCAGAGACTTGGAGACTGATCCCTTTGACCTCCTCACTTTGGAGCGCTGGATGGGCTGGAAGTTCCAGGAGGGATTATATGTCCGGTGTCCCACAGAGGGTTTCTCCGAGGAATGGTGCTGGAAACAACGTTCTTTAAGTAAGAGAGGAGGGGAAGATAGAGGAAGTAATCGTTAAATGGCAATACAACTGAATGAGAGGGTGAATGCGTGCGTGAGTGCATGGATGCAATGTGCAAGCTGACACCCCAAGAAATGCAATATTTGCCCAAGATCACATGGTGATGAAAAGCCAGAGCCCGCCCGCACCCAGCCTGGGTCTTTAAGGGTAACAAGGCTGTGTTAACCATGTCCTCGCTCAGGGGCTTCCTAGCTGCTCCCTCTCAGCCCCTCAGCCCCCCTCTTCCCAGTGTGGGGTCAGGGGCTTTGCCTTCCCCCCCACTCTCACCGCTGGGTGTCTAAGACGCCATGCTACTTCTCTGGGATGTACAGTGAGGAAGGGAGAGCAGGGTGCAGGGAGGGTCCTCACAACCAGACCATCCTACTGCAAAGCTAGTGGCTGGGGAATGATGCTTAGATGATGAATGATGCTCACTCCAGGGTGAGCACCGGCTTGGTTCCCACTGGCTCCTGGGAGCTCACACCCCGCCCACAAGGCCGCCCAAGGGAACTCTCCTCCCACTGGCTTCAACGACCATCTGTTCCCTTGGAATGCCCACCCCACCCCACCCCACCCTCTCCCACCTCACGAGGCTCTGGAACCTCTCCTTACTCCACAAGGTCAGCTATGGCCCCGTCCTCTCCAGGTCACAGAGGGTGTGGGCTTGTGAAGTGCAAAGCCAGGAAAAAGCCTTCTTTTCTCTGCTTTCCACTCAAGAGGGGGAAATAACAAACGAAGGGGCACGGGGCGGAGGACAGTCAATATCTCAGACATTATCCTGCCACAAAACGCCTGAGGATCTCCAGCACACGGCCACCAGTACTGTTCTATGGGACCAAGCGTATTCAAACAATAACATGTTTGCTTGCACACATTCTGACACGTGAAAATTCATGTCCTGACCGTATTCCTACCTTGCAGTGCCACCTCTAATGGAAAGTCACCACCGTGGGCTCTTCCTTGGTCTTCACCGGGGCAAAAATTCATCCTCACAATATTTAAAGGCTGCTGCCAGGCCTCAGCACCACCTGCCCCTCCAGGGGTGTTGGGGCGGAGTCTCTGCCCAAGGCATCTGCAAGCCCAGTCAGTGGCCACATCAACAGGTTTGTTAACTGACTCACTGAGAAGGACTCTTCTCATTTTTAAAATACAGTCCCCACTGCTGCATGGACCTTCAACTGTCTCCACTTATTGTGTAAACATTCCTTCCCACCTTCACTCCATGTGAGTAGGAAGACAGAGAAAGAGGGAGGGAGGGAGGGAGGGAGGGAGGGGCTCTTTAAATACCTAGTAAATGCCGAGCTTGGAACTGTCCCTGGAAAGTCTCCAGTCAGGGCCAGCCGCTCCACTCCCTCCATAGGTTGGCACAGCTGCATGACTATGAAGTCTCGTGTGGATCTAAAACCTGGCAGCTTGTGAAAATCCACCCGAGGGCAGCATGAGGACCCAGGGCGGCCTTTCCTCACTAACGTAGGGTAGAAAGCTGAGTTCTCTGCCTGCCATTCAGGGGAGGCGCCACCCAAACCTGCCTGTGCCCCCACTGCCCTGAACTGGCAGGTCCTGAACGTTACAGAGCGAGAGCAACACACCCACCTCCATATCAGAGCCGTCACTTCGGTCACCAGATATCTCTGGCTGCTGGCACAAAACCCACCTATTTCTTTAAAAAAAATAATAAAAGACCTTGGCCTAGGTCAGTGGTCAGCAAACTCATTAGTCAACAGAGCCAAATACCAACAGTACAAAGACTGAAATTTCTTTTGAAAGCCAAGTTTTTTAAACTTAAACTTCTTCTAACGGCACTTCTTCAAAATAGACTGGCCCAGGCGGTGGTATTTTGTGGAAGAGCCATACTCAAGGGGCCAAAGAGCCGCATGTGACTCGAGAGCCACAGTTTGCCGACCACAGGCCTAGTTCATCAAAAGAGGAGATCGGGGTTATGTACTAGGTTTGGCCTAGGAAACATGTGGATCAAATGCTTTTAAACACCAAGGGGCTTGCGGTGGGACAGGCTGGCCAACCCGGTGTCAGGGAGTGAGCCAACGTTGGACAATAATCACCTCGGGAGGCAGAGGCAGCAGCTGCTGGAAACACGTTCCATGTAAGGCTTTTGGCTGCCCATCTGGAGCTGGCTGGTAGTCAGGGTGCTGGCGCCAAGAATACTTAACTTCATTTCCCCCCATGTAAACGCTGTGTGAACCCTTTAATCCAGTGGGCCCGTTTCCCTGGAATACTCATAACAAGGAGAATTTACCTCGCACACTGACGTTCCAGTTGCCTTCCTTACCCCGTTATTCGGCGGAATATCCCAGAGGCTGCTGACGATTCTTGAAATGGAAGCAAAGGGCAGAGACTGTTGTCCACCACCCAGGCAGCCCACTTCTGTCGCTTCCAGTGTCCACTACACAACCCCAACCAGGTTATTGCAAGTAAACACAAATACCTATAGGGAGAGATCTTCTTCTATTGATTTCAGTGTTACATACAATTCCGGGGTCAGAGAAGAGGTCTCACTACGACAGAAATGTGGAAGTCTGTAGCTAATGCTTAAAGCCATGACACTGGATGAGCTCACCAGGAAGTGATTTGAGGATAGGAAAGAGAAAGAGTCCAGGACTGGGCCCTGGGACACTCAGAGAAATGAGAAGGAATCAACAAAGGAGGCTAGAAACATTAGATAGTGAAGTTAAAATAAAAACAGGGCTATAGCAAGAACCTACAACCAAGATTACCCAGCACATAAATAAATAAATAAATAAATAAATAAATAAATAAATAAATAAATATAATAAATATAATAAATATAATAAAAACACAGCTATAGACACTTTTTCTTTCAGCTATGTGTTACTTTCTGGTACTACAAGATGCTCCAGCTCCTCTTGCAGTTTTCCTGTCTCAGCCCTAACATCGGCCGCTTCTTCATTGTTTTCTTGGAGAACAGTTAGTACCTACGCTTTGAGTATTGTTGCTGCTGGGATGTCATCGCTCCGAGGAGGCCTTCTCAGCAGACAGAGTTGGTTTATATTTTAACCCAATCTCCACGCATAGTCTAGCAGGGAACGTAGCATAGATTAACGTTCGTGCGTTTACACTTTTGCTTGGATTAACCGGCAGCCCCACTTACTAGTAGATCACGCTAACAGTTATAAGGTTTGTATAATGCTACCTTGTAACTTACTGAAAAGTCTCACAGAAAGACTTACAGAACAGAAAGACCTGGTCCACCAGCACTCGCTGAGCCAACATTGAACACCAAGAATTGCAGGAGAAGCCTGCGGCTCAGTTGGTTGAGCATTGCCCAGTTCACCTAAAGGTCACGGGTTCGATTCCTAGTCAGGGCACATATCCAGGTTGCAGACTTGATCCTCAATCAAGGTGTGTACCAGAAGCAACTGGCTATTATTTTTCACCCAGATGTGTGATTTTCTGATCTTAAGTAACCTCAGTTCACTAGCTGGGTTACGTCTCTATTCTGTCATTCTCTGTCTACTTTCAACCAGGCTGCTCACTACTGACTGTAACACCACCCTGCAAACCAAAACACAGAGCGTTGTCTGCCTCCAAATACCCTGTCCATGCCCCAGGACCAAGCTCTCTACTAGTCAAGACTCTACTAATTATATTTGAAAAATGTCTTCTCAAAGGACTAAAAAAAACATACATACAAACAAGACTGTGTGAGTAGGGAATCATTGGCAGGGATGCAATACAATTTAAATAATATGAACTAAAACTGGGGGTTCAATCCTAAGCAAGCTTCTGTCTCCCACGTTTACTCCCCCAGTCACCTTCACTGAGGCCTCTCCCTTCAGAAAGATGTTCACTGTTTTTCAGGCAACAGAAGGAAAATGTGGCTATTAAGAGCGTCTGCATTTACATAGCATTGTCTATGTGACTGGAGAGAAAATATATCTTTTTCAAATCCCAATTGGTCAGATGAACCATAAAGGGTAGCAAGACAGCCTGGCTCACACATTCCGATGGGGTGGACAGTTTCCAGATAAAGAGTGAGGATATGCTTGGTCAACAAATAAAACTGTGCACCAACACATTTAGATGACTTAGATTAAATCAGTTCCTAGAAAGACACAAACTATCAAAAATAACTCAAGGAAAAAAATAGAAAATCTAAATAAACCTATAACAAGTAAAGAGAGCAAATTCATAATTTTAAAACTTCCCACAAAGAAAACTCATGATCATGAATTCTTCCAAATGTTTAAGAAAGAAAGTGCCAAATCTTTACAAACTCTTCCAAAAAAAAAGGAAAGAAAGAAAAACTAGAAGAGGAGGAAACTCTTTCCAATTCATCCTATATGGCCTGATTCCAAAGCCAATACATTATAAGAAAATTAAAGTCCAATATCATTTATGAATATAGACACAAAAATCCAGAAAATATTAGGAAACCAAATCCAGTAACACATAAAAGATTAATCACCATGACCAAGTAGTATTTATTCCAGGAATGAAAGGTTGGTTTAATAGCCAAAAGCCAATTAATTTAATACACCATATCTATAGAATAAAGGATAATCCACATGAAAATCTCAGTTGACCTAGAAAAAGCATGTGACAAACTCTAACACCTTGTCACGATAAAAACAGTCAGCAAACTAGTATTTTATTACTTCCTCTATCTGATGAAAGGTATCTACCAAAAAAACACATAACCAACATCATACTTAAAGGTAAAGGACTGTATGCTCTCCCCAAAAATCAAGAACAAAATAATGATATCTATTCTCATCACATCCATTCAGATTGTATAAGCAATTCTATCCAGTCAAGGCAATTAGGCAAGAAACATAAATAAAAGGCATCCAGATGAGAAAGGAGCAATAAAACTATCTGTATTTTGACATAATTTTATATACAGGAAATTCTGTGGAATCCACAAAAACCTATTAAAACTATTAACAAGCTCCTAAAGGTGGTAAGATCCAAAAGCAATATACAAACTCCAATTGTATTTCTATACACTAACAATGAACAATCTGAAAATCTAACAAAATAATTCCATTTATAATAGTATCCGAAAAATAAAATACTTAGGGATAAAAATTTTAAAGATGTATAAACTTTGAAAATTACAAGGCATTGTTGAAAGAACTCCTTCACTTGCATGATAATTCTCAGATTTCCTTTTTTCTGAGTGGAGATGCCAAAAAACTTAACTGCTCTCCTTGACTACATAATCAGAACTACGTTTATGAGAGCACTTCTTTTTCTTTCTACTTCTCTCTCAACATCTACCCTCTTGTCTTGGTGCTTTTGACAATGTACTTCCCACACACGACTAAAAATGCAAAAACTTTCAATGAAGAGTGTTATATTAAGGATCCAGGTTATTTAACATACAGTGTAACTAAAGCAGGTCAATGGTGTGAGCAGAGAGGAATATAGGTTAGTGAGTCAACACTTTTCTAGTTCATCTGAGGCCTAGCAGTCTTTTTAGATGATTCATGGTTATTCACATTGATTCAGAAACTAGCGACCTGGAGCACACCCGGCACAGGTGGGGTCCCTAGGCCTGGCCGGTGAACAGGGCCTATCTGGGCCGTCTCACCCAGTACAGATTGGGCCATGCAGGCCAGGGCCTGCCAGCTGCTGGATAAGGCCTGCCAGTCGCAGGGTCTACCTGCTGCCAGAAAAGGCCTGCCAGACAGGGGTAGAGACCGCAGGTTTGCTGGCTGGGAGAGGGGTTGGGGGACGTTGGCTGGCTATGGGACGTTGGTTGGCTGTGGGAGCACACTGACCACCAGATGGCAACTCCTGCGTTGAGCGGCTGCCCCCTGGTGGTCAGTGTGTGTCATGTGACTGGTTGACTGATAATTCCCATCATTCTGGTCATTTGGTCGTAACAGTTGCTTAGGCTATATATATAGTTGCTTTGCTCCCCCTCTCATTCCCAACATAAAGGCCAGACTTATGAGTTTTTGAAGTTTTCTATGAGGTTAGGATATAAGTTTAGTTTTAATGTCATATGATAAAAGAGTTAAATCAAGAAACAAAACTAGTAAGAATGTATAAAATAAAGTGAGCATTTAAAGTGAAAAACTGTTCATTCCACCTGCCACACATTAACCTACATGCAAGCATAAAAACTGAGTTAAGCCCTGGCTGGTTTGGCTCAGTGAATACAGCATTGGCCTGTGGACTGAAGAGTCCCAGGTTCGATTCCAGTCAAGGGCACATGCTCAGATTGTGGGCTCAATCTCCAGCAGGGGGCATGCAGGAGGCAGCCAATCAATGATTCCCTCTCATCGTTGATGTTTCTATCTCTCCTTTCCTCTCTGAAATCAATAAAAAAAAATTTTTTTTTAACTGAGTTAAGTTTAGATGGTAATTACACTTGTTCTGTGACCTTAGGAAAATTTCACCTAATTTTTCCACCCACAAAATGGTCATTAATAATATATCCTTTGACTCAAAACATCCAACCCTGTTTGAAGGGAAGAGGATGAACCAGGGTTACCAGAAGCATTGGAACTGCTTTGGTAGACCAGCAGGCTGGGAAGAGTCTTATTTCCCAGGTCAAGAGGCCTTCCTACTGAACACACAGGGTAGAGATAGATTCCACTCCAGTGCGGTGGGGCCGTGTTTCTCCAAATACTATCCACAGACTTAGGCAGCCTCCAAAGTCTATCAAGTATTCTTTAGATAGTATGGCCATTTCAGAGGAAAACGTGATCAAATAATTTTGTTTATATAGATTTCAGAAATTTGAAATGTAATATTAAATCACAATTTTCACAAATATCCTACTAACATTTTAAAAATGTTTTTATTGATTTCAAAGAGAGGAAGGGAGGGGAAGATAGAAACATCAATGATAAAAGAGAATCATTGATTGGCTGCCCACACCCTCCTGGGGATTGAGCCCATAACCTGAGCATGTGCCCTAACCAGAATCGAACCGTGTCTCCTGGTTCATGGGTGGACACTCAACCACTGAGCCACACCAACTGGGCTAATATTTTTAATAGTCATTATAATTTTTTACAGTAGCACATACATGTCAAAGATTTTGTTGTTTAATTAATCTTGGAATATTTTCCCTCACTAGCATGTTCCTATTGATATGATGTAGTATTAGCTCATATAGTAGTTAAGAATAAACTTTAAAATGGAACAATTTTCTTCTAAATTGGTATCAACTAATATACTAGTATGCCACCATCATTTCTACAGCATTTTGCAGATTAGAAATGCTTTCAGCTTCATTTCAAACACTATGAAGTAGATAGGACAGTATTCACCCATCATTTAGAAGAAACTAAACCTCCAACATTTAAATGGTGGGCCCAAGGTTGAGACAGAATGAATGCATTTTGCTGAATCCAGCAAAATTTGAAATACACTGCAATGAATAGAGGTGCTACCATTCTTTTCTACAAAGATGCATAATTTGAAGAATTTAATTTTGTTTTTCTTTCAACACATGATGAGGAGGTAATTCTATTTAAACTGCCATCAAAAATAGATTTTTGTTTGATTATACTCAGATATATGAATTATCTCAGGCATAATACTATTTAAATAAAATAATTACTTTATGACAATGCAAAGTAAGAATGGTTTTTATTATTTCAGTTGGCCTGCTTCAGGGCCAAAATTTCTCAAGTTTTAACGTGAAAAATAAAAGAATATTAAGCCTGGCTGGTGTTGCTCAGTGGTTGAGCATCAACCTATGGACCAGAAGGTCAGGGTTTAATTCCCACTCAGGGCACATGCCAGGTTGCAGGGAAGGGATGTGCAGGAGGCAGCCAATCAATGATTCTCATCATTGATGTTTCTAGTTCTCTCCCTCTCTTCCTCCCTCTCTGAAATCAATAAAAACGTGTTGTTGTTTTTTAAAGACATCAAGCCTATCTTAAGAATAATGGACCACGTGCAAACAATTGAGTGTAGAGTTTGGCTCTTTCCCAATAGTTGCTGGATCTCTGTTCAAGAATAAAATCAATAGCATGTTGGGGAGCATATTTTGACACCATATGCAAATGATTGTAACAGAATATGAAGAATGACTTTCCAAGTCTGAATGAAGCCAGACTGGAATCCTTCTCTGTGGAACATATGTGTGCTATGCTGGCTGTGTTAGCATCTGAATGTAGTCACCAATGAGGTGTCCATCATTTCTGTACAATCCAATACCAGCTGACAGAGCCTCCTGCCCTTGCTATCATCCTAAGGACTTAGCATTGTGAGCTTGTATTCTCTAAATTCATACGAATCAAATCCCAGGAAATAAACCAGCAAGGTGTTAACCTATAACTTTAGCTCTTTCAAACTATAGATGCCTTGTGAAAGATATCCACAATACATCCTTCCCATCAATAATAAGCCATTATCACTTTTATCATCAATTTTTAAAGATCTGGCTTTACTTTTATTGTTTTTAAAATGTATGGCAAATGTATTTTTCAACTAAGTGAAATTTTAGTTCACATGTCTCTTGAATACCCATAAGACCTACAGGGTGGGAGAGAGTTGAGAAATATGACATGGGGGCTTGCCAACTATATTCACAAGAACCACTCTATGAGATGGACCAACTAAAATGCGTTGGCAAGTCATATTTTACGAGTCCACAGAGTTAAAGTAAGTTTATGAACAGAATTTTCTCAAAATTATGTTTTTCTCCCACTCACTTTCTTACGTTTTATTGTTGTTGTTGTTGTTAATCCTCTCCCAAGGATATTTTTCCACTGATCTTTGAGGGAAAGTGGAAAAGAGAGGGAAGGACAGAGAGAAACATCGATGTGAGAGATACATATTGGTGGGTTGCCTCCTGCACACACCTGCCAGACCAGGGCCCCGGACAGGGAGGAGCCTGCAACCAAGGTATGTGGCCTTGACAGGAATAGAACCCAGGACTCTTTGGTCTGCAGGATACCCTATCCACTGAGCCAAATCGGCTAGGGCCATTTCCTTACATTTTTTGATACATGATTTTGTAAATGAGCATTACCTATAAATGATTAAAATAATAAACTGATAACAAAATAAATTACTAAATATTTTAATTATATATTTTTCTAATATGCATAAAACATTTTTTCCTACTGTTTGATTCATACTTGACAGGGTAGAAATAAATATCAAAATATTTTAGTGTAGTCCAGCCAGCATGGCTCAGTGATTGAGCATTGACTTATGAACCAGGAGGTAACGGTTTTATTCCCCATCCAGGCATATGCCCAGCAGGCTCCATTCCCAGTGGAGAACATGTAGGAGGCAACCAAACCAATGACTTGCTCTCATCATTGATGTTTCTATCTCTCTCTTCTTCTCACTTCCTCTTTGAAATAATAAAAATATATTTTAAAAAAGATTTTAGTGTATTATATAAAAAGTGCCATGCATACTAGTTATACTTGAAAAAAATATTTCAGAAATTATGTTAGATAAAAATCTTGACACTTCAGGGCAAAAAAATATTAAAAGTAATAAAAGACAAATATATTATAGTCAAAGACAAAAAATATATCACAACAAATACACATAGAGGCTTTTACAACACAGGAGGGAAAAGAGAAATGATCAATAGCAGATGGAGAAAGGATAGGGACCGGCAGTACGCAGAGGAGCTGCAAATACACAAATGTCCTGCAAATCTCTGGGGATTTCTAGGACAGGAAACAGTGAACAGCTCATTAGACTCTTCCTGGCTTGGGGTAAATATCTGCCCACCCTAGTCAATACTTTTTCACTCTGAATCCATGCCCACCAAGCAATGTTCTGATTAATCATTTGTGTTCTCTGGTTTTCATAACCTAAATGAATGAGCTAAATTGTAAATTACAAATGCATGAATTGGCTCTGGGACTTACACATCAGGCTCCTTTTAAAGGAAACTAACATGTCAGGGAATTGGGTGATGTTGTTAAAGGGTACAAACTTGCAACTAGCAGATAAATAGATCCTGAAGATCTCATGCACAGGACAGCGATTATAGACAACGATACTGGATTATAAACTTCACAGTTGCTAAGAGACTAGATCTTAACTGTTCTCACCCCAAATAAAGGTGATAATTATCCATGATAGAGGTTTTAGCTAATATTGTGGCAATTTTATATCTCTGTGTGTGTGTGTGTAATCAACATGTTGTAAACCTTAAACTTACACAGTTATATGCCAATTATATCTTAATAAAAAGAAACCAATATTTTGTCACAGAAATGTATAGATAACAAAATACCTTCACATTTGCAAACTATTGTGAATTGGCTCCGGAAGCATTTGTCTGGGCCTATTCAACAGTGGATACACAGATAGAAATCAGTTTCATGGGCTTGCAAAACCAGGAATCCCACCTTTTACCACATTGATTCTATGAGGAATTCCAACACTACTAGGCATGCTCAAAATTTCACACAGGGGCAGAGAAAAACAAGCTGACAGGATGGACCTGAGGGGGTTAAGGTGAGAAACAACAAAATTGCTTTCTGCTTGCAACTTGCTCAGTCCAGCTCATCCAGCAACCAGTTCCACTAGGGGTCAGGCTTTTCCTGAAGTCCAAGCCACCGGTGCCAGTGAGGTATCAGAGGTGAGCTCTCTCCTCTCTCCCTCCCCCACTTCCTGCCTTCATTCCTCCCTTTTCCCTCCCAGTCATTCATTTCACAGGTGTATCTGAGCAGTACTGTGCCTCTGCCCCAGGCACAGCGCCACATGCTTAGGTTACAGACATGGAGGCAAGAGTAAAGTGGAGAAGACAGACCTTTAACAAAATAAATTTTGGGGGGGGTGGGGAGGATGTGGGGAGGGGAAGGGGAAATTGCAAACCCCATGTTCTTTAACTAAGCTTTGGATAGAAAAGATGAGAACAGAAACTCATGGCCTCTGTCAGCAGTTCACAACTCAAAACAGCAGTTCTCAAAGTGAGGTCCACAA
>PVJN01029986.1:0-25975 GCA_004026805.1 Lasiurus borealis | reverse complement strand
GGCGGGGCCGGCTCTGCCTTAAGGCCCGGCTGTCTCTCTCGCGCTGCGTACGCACCGGCGCCCCGCCTGCCACGGCCTCGGGCTCCGCGCCCTCAGCCCTTCCGCGGGCGGCTTCGCGCTGCCCGAGGGCCCGGGTGCGCGTGACTGCGGTCCGCGGTGTGGAGGGTGTGCCGGCCGCGGGCGCGGGACGGGGACGCGCCGGCCTCGGGGCCGCTGCTCGCGTTTCTCTTCGTGGCCCGCCCGCCGGCCCGGGAGGCGCCGCGCCCCGCGCCATGGGTGCCAACGAGGACCAGGAGGTGAGCGCGCGCCGCACGCCCCTTGCCCCGCGCAGGCGCGGTGCCCGGCCCCGGGGAGGGTGGCTGCCGCCCCGCGCCCCGAGGAACGGCCCCGCACGTGCCCTCGTCCCGGCCGGCGGGACCGAGCCGGACCCCGGACCCGTGCCCGGCGAGCCCGGCCGCCCCGGGCCCCGCGGGTCCCCGTCCGGCCGGCCCGGGGGCGTGTCCTGGGTCCGCGCGGCCCGTTGGACGCCGGCTCCGGGGCTGCGCCGGCGGGAGCGGAGCGCCTCCGAGGGTGACTCTGGGGGCGGAGCTGGTCCCCTCCGTTGGGGGAAAGCCGGACGCGGTGTGCACGGCCCCGGGTCCGGGTATCCGCAGCCTTCCGTGGGGTCACGTGTCCGTCCGACGGCGGCCGGGGCGTCACGTCGGAGGGGATGCTCCCTGCCATCTGGGGGTGCGGGGGGGCGCCTTCTGCTTCTGGGATGGGGCGGGGGGCGGGAAGGTCTGCGAAGGCGATGTTTCTACCTCTTTTTCTCTCTGAAATAAAGCATATATACATATATACACATATATGCATATATAAACATATATACATGTATATACATATATACATACACATATATGCACGTATATATACATATACAGTGGTACCTCGAGATACGAGTGCCCTAACATACGAGATTTTTGAGATACCAGCTGTCGAGCGGGCGATTTTTGCTTTGAAATACGAGCAACAGTTGAGATAGGAGTCATCGCGCGGATCGGCCGGCTGCACACGACCCACCAGTTTACTGCGACTCGAGCGTCTCATAGTTTCCCACGCCTCAAGGTGACGGAACGAATTACACTCGTATCTCCAGGTACCACTGTATACACACACACATATATATATATATATATATATACACACACATATACATATACACAAGCCATTGTCGCAGCACCGCACCGTCAGGAGGAGGATCGGAGTTTCCTAAAAGAAAACGAGGAGTCCCTCGCTCATTTGGAAGATGTTGGAGGAAAGGTAGCCCTTTCACCTGAGAGGGAGCATGGAGTGATGGATGGTCAGCCAGCTGACACCTGGCCCTTGCTAAGCTATTGTGGCCAGCCGAAGCCGGTGTGGCTCAGCGGATAGAGCGTCAGCCTGCGGACTGAAAGGTCCCAGGTTCAATTCCGGTCGGGGGCACATACCTTGGTGGCGGGCACATCCCCCGTGGGGGGCGTGCAGGAGGCGGCTGATGGATGTCTCTCTCTCATTGATGTTTCTGACTTTCTATCCCTCTCCCTTCCTCTCTGTGAAAAATCAATAAAATATATTTTTTAAAAAAGAAAGAGAATGGAAAAGATTAACGACCCGCAGAGTAGCACTGTATTTTGAGTAAGTTTGTTCCAATCTAATCTTAGTTATTTTTTGGTTGTTGTTATTATTGATATTTAGGGAGAAAAAGTGGGGAGGGAGCGAGAGAAAGAGAGAAGCATCAATGTGAGAAACATTGGCTGGCATCCTTCCCACTTGCGCACTGACTGGGCAGGAACCTGAAGCCGGCATCGAACCCATCACCACCTTGCGTTGCTCCAACCAACAGAGCCGGCCTGGCCAGGGTACTGCTCAGTTACCCTCGATTCTAGTTGGCATTTCTGTAAATGGAGCAGGAGGAATTGTGGGCCTTCCTGCAATCAGTGGCCCTCTCTGAGGAGGGCTGTGAACATAGATGTTATTTTTCATACGCTTGCTCCGTCTTAGGAACTACTTCTGACTCCCAAACGCTTTCTTTAATAATCTGTTCTAAAATGTGGTCCACATACATCAAATCCGCCTTCGTTAGTCTGTGGGATTCATGACATGGGTTTTTTAAACTAAAATGTATCCAGGTGTCCCCAGTAATCACCACAGCATGAGTCTCCTCTAAGCCACGAGGTCCTGAGACATATTTCCAGGCAGAGATTCCTCGTCGCTCTTACTATCCTCTCTCCCATCTTGGGCAGGTCCCTGTCCACCTTTTTCTAACTTCCATTGTTTCAAGGTTCTTCTTACTGTCTTTACGTGTTTTGACCAGTGTTGTGTCATTCTGTGGGGAAGGTTACAAGGATAAGATGTAGAAGTAATGCTTTTCGCCTTCTTTCTGTCCAGGCTACTCGTCAGCGAAGGGATCAAGGGCCTGTGCTCTGGGGTTGCTTTAATCCTAATCTCTGTCCCCCTGTTTGGAAGGGGAGATAGTGAGACTTTCTTCACAGGACTGATGTGAGAATTCAGTGAGATAATGCACTGTGAAATGCTTCGCAGTGCTCGGCACATAGTTTTGAAGTGTTAGTATCAGTAGTATCGTATTGTGTGGTATGTCCCTGTATGTTATAAACATCTAAGCTACATCAGTCAACTTTTACATAGTTGAGTGGGCTTGAATCAGACCTTCTACTTCTAACCCATTCGCAGCACTAAACAAAATGCACTTGATTCATTTCTTTCAGATGGAACTGGAAGCATTACGGTCTATATATGAAGGAGATGAAAGTTTCCGGGAGTTAAGTCCAGTTTCATTTCAATATAGGGTAAGCATTGACGTAAGTCAGAGCGTGAACTACTTTGCTGGAGAAGACGAAAGGTTGCTATAAATGCTGATTTTGTTTTTACATTTAGTGGTTTTGGATTTTCTGAAGCATTTAAATGACGCATCACCACCATGACATCAATTATTTATTTACTTACTTAGTTAAAGCCTCACCTGAGGATATTTTTTCCATTGATTTTTAGAGAAAGTGGAAGGGAGGGGCTGAAAGAGAGGCATCAATTGGTTGCCTCCCACATGCTCCCTAGTTGGGGGTGCTCCTTAGTGGGGGTTTGGGGGATGTGCAAGAGAGGATGTCAAACCTACAACTCAGGTACATGCTCTTGACCAGGAATCGAACCCATGACCTTTGGTGTGCGGGCTGAGGCTCTAACCACTGACCTGCCCATGAGCATGGGACAGGATTCATTCTAAAGATCATAATGAAATGTTCTGTCTCTGTATCACTTTTTATAAGCTGAGATGTCCCTTTTCTTCAGATAGGTGAAAGCGATGACCCCAAAGCCTTCCTCATAGAGGTTTCCTGGACAGAAACATACCCCCAGACCCCTCCCATCATCTCCATGAACGCTTTCTTTAACAACACCATGTGAGTAGCGCTCCATTTCCATGGGCTTTTTGGCTTACGCTCTTGCCTTTCCGCTAGCAGTGTGTTTCTTGTGCCCCCCAGATCCTCAGCCGTGAAGGAGAGCATATTAGCCAAGTTACAGGCCGCGGTGGAAGCCAACCTGGGCACCGCCATGACCTACACGCTGTTCGAGTTCGCCAAGGACAACAAGGAGCAGTTCATGGAGAACCACCATCCCGTGAGCTCTGCGGTGAGCGGCCATTTGGTTTTGCCAGGTGTTCTTGTTGTTTCAATTTCTTATTTTTTAAATATATTTTATTGATTTTTTAAAGAGAGGAAGGGAGAGGGATAGAAAGTTAGAAACATCAATGAGAGAGAGACATCGATCAGCTGCCTTCTGCACGTCCCCTACTGGAGATGTGCCCGCAACCAAGGTACATGTCCTTGACCGGAATCAAACTTGGGACCTTTCGGTCCGTAGGCCGACGCTCCTCTATCCACTGAGCCAAACAGGTTTTGGCTATTGTTTCGATTTCACTGTTTGTAATTAATTTGAGCTAGTTATTTTTTAATTGGAAAGGGATTGTTAGTTTAAAGTGAGTGACATCTGAGTTAAATAAGAACAATGACATTTAGATTTCTTAGCTTACGTGTAAAAATTTTACTCTCTACATTTGACCATTCCTGTAAGACTAGAATACTTCCTGTGCCACCAAAACTGATATTGTAGAATTCACATTTTCAAGTTTATTTCCTCATAAAACTCAGAGAGGGGATTTCTTATGTAGAGCTAAAATATGACATCTTTTATGAGGAAGATTTCATTGTGAGTGGTCTTGCCACAGATCATTTTGAAGGGATGGCAATTTAAGGAGACTTTATTCAATGGGAAAAGTATACATTTTTTTCTAGAGTTATTTTAGGGAAGAAGCCTCTTTGATGACCGCGAGCATCTGTGTATTAGCCCCTTCGCACCACGTCCTGCGCTAAAAGTGTTGGTGGTCCGTGCTGAGTTTTGTCTGACCCCAGCTGTGCACTGACAGCAAAGGCCGTGCGTGTCCTGTGCTTGAGCCGTTCCGGTTTCCACCGGCCTGCGGAGCACAGGACACTGGAGGCAGCTGGCAAAGCAGTGAGGGAGGGAGCTCAGGTCGAGGCCGGGGGCAGACCATGTGGGTTCAGACCCTCCCCGCACCGCGTACTAGGTGCTGCCTTCATCTCACTGTCAGTGTCTTCATCTGTCAGATGGCAGCTATAGCAGCATCTGCCTGGTGAGACGGTGGTAAATGACTGTGACTGTACAACACTCATTGCAACGCCTGCACCTCGTAATCTGGCTGTATGAACTGAAATCCAGGGATGGGCAAAAGTAGGTTTGCAGTTGCAATACAAATAAATAATTAATAAATGAGAATACAAGAATAAACTTTCCCATACTCACAACTGTAAATCTGCTTTTGCCCAGCTGTATTTTAAATATTTCCTTCATTTCTTCAGGGAACTAGGGCACTCTTAAGTATTTTTCTGAGGACTTAATGAAATTTCCAAATAACAGCAAATTAAATTGTAAAATTACCGTGGAACTTCAGAGCTTCTGCATAATGCTGGTGTCAGATCTCCTTGCTGAGGGACGTGGTTGCAACGATTGCACTAGTATTGTGCCCGTCGATGTGCATTCTAGTGCATCCAGTACGCTAAGTTCACCTGTAACTAATAAATGAAGATAACAGTGGAGGTTTCTTTTATATCACAAGTCTAAAAATTATCAACCCCTTTCAGGATGTAGCCATAGTTTGTATAATTCAGTAAGCTTTCATACATGTGTCTAAGAATTCTTTTTTTCCCCCTAGACATCCATAAGCAATATCCTCTCAGTTGAAACTCCTAATGTAGCCCCATCCAGTAAGAAAAAAGACAAGAAGGAACAGCTTACAAAAGCCCAGAAACGTAAGCTGGCAGATAAAACAGGTTTGTGTTTGTTTTTTCCTTTTATAACACAAAGAAATGTGTTGCTTTTTATTGCTCTGTGGGTGCTTAATAACTCCATTTAGAGGATTAGTCTCCACTCTTTATTCTGGGGACACTTGGATCAGAGACTATGTCAGGGTACAGATGTGTATTGAAAACTAGAGGCCCGGTGCATGAAAACTCATGCACTGGAGGGGGAATCCCTCAGCCCTGCCTGCCCCCTCTCACAGTCCAGGAGCCCTCAAGGGCAGGAGGTGACTCTTCTTGGCATGAAGGAGAGAAGAACCATTAGCATCTAAATTGAGTCCAGTAATATTGCTTCTCTCCTATAATAATCAAAGAGTTGGTTTCCGTTTCTCTTGCTATAAGATTAATATACTTGTTTCAAAGATTTTTGTACGTTTTCTAAAATGAGACATACAAATATATCAAGCATAAAGGAAATCAAGCCATTTTAAGTTGAAAATTATTTAAGTGTATATTTATTAAACTGTTCTTTAAACTTGAATATCCTATTAAAGGAATGAAATTCTTTTTCTTTATAAATTCTTATATAAAAGTCCAGCTTGCTTTTCAGCACTCCCAACAGGTTAAAGCCCTGTTTAAAACAATGTCAGATTGAATAGTGACTATTTTATCAGCACACAGGAGTTGATAAGTTGACCAGGCCTCCCCTTGATCTTGAGCCAAATGTGTGTTTGTAAGGCCTCTTGTCTTGAGCTGGCTTCCTAGAGGGAAGCACTGGCCCAGGGAACGGTGAGCGGGCACAGCTTCTCACTGAGATCAGTGCCCTGTGAGGGCAGTGGATTCTTTGTGCAGACTCTTGAAGCTAATAAGTTGATCGTTTCTCTTCCTGGCATTACCTGCTCACCTCCGTGTTTTTCCTGGACACCAGGTTCTGTTTAGAATGAAACTAGGGGACCGTCAGGGGACACACCTGAAACACTTGGCAAGTGTGCCCAGGAAAACAGGCCTCCAGGCAGTTTTTCAGCGTGGTGTCATGTAACTTAGATTTTATCTGCTGTGCAAATGGCATGTAAATCTGATGTATTCGAGTATTACCTTACAAATCACTGACTGGTCTTAAAGCAAAGTCCTGTATTTCCTCCTCTAGATCACAAAGGAGAGCTTCCTCGAGGCTGGAACTGGGTGGATGTGGTGAAGGTACACAATTCTTAATTGCAGTCTTCACTCATCCCTGTGACATTGCCACCGACACTGACGCTTTTATCTCCCATTTCTCCCCTCCGCCTCCGGTTCCCCTGGGACATCCGATTCCTCCTCCACCCCAGCATGTAAGTATTTATAGCTGCAGTGAGGTGTGGCTGTGGATGTAAGTACCCCGTAGAATGGGCATGCTTAACCGTGACTCTGAATCAGTGATGGCAGGGAAACTGAGGAACGGGTCCCGGGAAGAAATGCTATGATTTCTTAGGAGGAATTAAGCATTTTAGTTAGGTCAGACCCTAGTTGTAGTTTCCTATCGTTATCAAGAAAGAGTTTCTGTTTTTGTTGTTTTAAATTGTTTACTTCCGTTTTGAGTTTCTCTGCCCACTACTCTCAGTATTTTTCCAGCACGAATTGTAGCTTCAAACGTATTAAAGCGATACCTAACACAGTGAGTTCATTCTCTTTGTAGAACTTTATGAAATGAGTCTTGCATGCTGCTAGTGCCAGTCCTGTCAGAAGTAACTGATCTGATCCCAGGAGAGTGAAAGACCCGCATTTTAGTGAGGACCTAACGGTGTATTCTTAGCGTTTATTTGAAAGTCAGCTGTTTGGGCCATGGGATGTGCTTTCCAAAAAACTGTTTAAAATAACCTTTGGGCTTCTAGTGTGTAGTACAGAACTAGGGGTGGAGGCTGGAGGTGGTTTAAGTTCCCAAACCTTGCCGTCTCTGGTCCCAGCAGCTGTAAGTGTGTACCTTTGCTATGAAGTGGAAATAACGCAGTATGGTAGCTTAAACTTGTTGAATATTTCTTTTATCTTTTTTCATAGTTAAGCAAAAGTGGCACTAAAGATGATGACTAGCACTTGGAATTGGAAACAAGGGAAGAGCATCCTTAAAAAGTACACTGGGTTCAAACTCTTGTCACTCTCTTCTGGTATTGAGGTGGCTTTTTATAAAACCATTTTTTGTATGTTTCTTACACAAAAATGTTCTAAGCTGAAAGTTCCGGAAGAGATTTGGTTGTATTCGATTGTTTTCACAAACTTGCCTTAATAAAAGGTGAAATGTTACTGATTAATATACTTTGGAAGCTTTTTGAGCTTTATCAGCGGGATAAGGGGAATGAAAAGTAATCAGTGTTAACTTATATGATCTTATTCTAGTGGATGTGATCATTTTTTTAAAAGACTTTTCCAAAACTCCTGTCCCAGGGAATAGAGTACTGAGTGAACGGTTATTCCAAAGCACGATACAGATTCATAGCTTCTCATCTTAGTGTTCATCTCTTTCTCTCCATTACTGAGGCATAAATTGCTCCAGGAAACTTAAATCCTGGTATTTGAGCTTTACACATAATAGTCTTTGTAATGCCTCCACCCCCACTGTCACCCCCCAGGGTGAACTGCTTCCCTTTAATAAGTGAATATTGGTTTTTTGCTTTTCTCTTGGTTTGGGTCATGCTGTTTGATCATGAGAGCGTTCCATCGTGTGTGGAAGAGGAGAATATAAAAACGAATCTAAAACATCAGACAGCATCTGAACAGAAGTGCTGGCTCCTATTTAAACGTTTCTCTTCACTGCACTACCAAGATGGGAGTACAAGATGCCTTAATATTTAATTTTTGTATTGTTGGAGCCAGCGGTCTTAATAAATTCCTGTTTTTGTGCTCTCGCATATCTTTTGTTGTTTGGTAACTGAGGTCTTGTAAATGACTTGGCATAAAACTACGTTTCATGTTTTGTTTCAAGTTATTCATATGCATTTCTCACCCGGAGCATCGTTGTAATAATAGAAGTGTTTCAAATGCTGAACTGTAGTACTTGTTTGATTGTTTTTAGTCATTCATAGAGGAACCGTAGTGCAGTTTTGCCAGGGGGTTACTGATGCCTCTGTGCGCTTCACAGTGATTTCTGCCACTGCCCCCGGCTGTACACATGCTCAGGGCCGCTGCTGCGGGTCCCAGAGGGATGTGCTCGTTCCTCAGCGGCACTGCGGCGTGGGTCTGCCTTGTTAAGGAACAATTAAGGTTTTTCAAAGTTTCTTTAGCGTAAGAGCAGTCTGAGCTGTGTTCATGGTTTTTACTGAGCCAGCCTGGTTTCAGTTAAGTCATTTAAATTATGAAGTAATCAGAATTATGGTAAAGAAATTTAACCTCATTTTTAAAAGCTGAGTAGCATTTTATTTCCTGAAACTAGAGGTCTGGTGCATGAATTCGTGCACAGGTGGGGTCCCTCAGGATGGCCTGTGGGGATCGGGACCCAGCTCGCACCCCCAGCCTCACAACCCTGCAGCCCCACCTGGTACCCCGCCATGGCCTGACACCGCCCCCTCACCTGCTCCACCATCCTGCCTGTGGGGCGGTCAATAGGGACCAGGCTCCCTGCCCGGCACCCTCAGTGCCTGGGAGCTGAGCAGCATCCCCGCCCCCAATGGCCGCCACTGGTCACCATCTGTGGGGCGATTGGTCGGGATTGGGGGGCTGCTGCCAGTTGTCTGCAGAGTGATCAGGGGGGCAGTTGGGCCTGGTGCCACCCACTCACCTGCTCCACCATTCCACCGCAATCCTGCTCTTGCCAGGGCCCATCAGGGTCCGCAGAGCCTCCAGTGCCGCCTGCTGCCAGCATCACTTCGTCAACGCCCGCCATGTTCCACACCGCCCCTGGTGGTCAGCACGCGTCATAGCAAGCAGAATTCCTGAGGGGACAATTTGTATTATTAGGCTTTTATATATATAGATACGATAGAAACGTTAAAATTCAGGGCCACTGAAATATGCCGGCTTTGTTTTGGGGTTGTGCCTGAACTTTTCCCATTGTGTTGACTTGTTTGTTTTTTAAAGAAGCTACTACATCTGCTAGTGGAAGAAAAACCTTTGTTTTGTTCTGAAGAGTCTGAAACTGTTTAAGTTTATCATGGTTCATAGATTACAAATAATAATGCTAGTAAAATGCCAATGAACTATTTTTACTCTTTTTTATGTGAAATGTACAAATTCCGGGAGGCGATGGTGGCAGTGGTGCCTCTTACTACCTTATGTGACACTTGGAACATTCTCTCATCAATCGGGCCATCACTGTTCAACACTCCCAGTATATTTTCTCAAACTGTTTACTTAACATTGTATAGAATGGCATAATTAACAAGCAATAAAATCTGGACTACACACAATGGTTTTTCTCTTTTATTTCAAATGACTTGAGGGAGAATTGTTGATTTTGTAATAGTCGTAGAGTGCACTAGAAACTGTTCAAGCTATTTGATTAAAAAACTGTTTTTTAAGTGAGATGACGAGAAGGTACGGAGTACCCAGTCTGAAACATGACATGAGAGCTGGACCCTTGAGGTTAAGGACAACTTTTCCTTTTCAAGCTCCAGGGCCCAGAGGCAAGAGGTGAAGTCTAGGGTTAGTGGGGGGAGTGGTCACACATGCACCCCCCCACCCCCCATGCTTAAAGCTGAGCACTGACCTCTAAGGGAAGTTTCCGTCTTGAACTTTGTTGACGGAGGGGTAAAATGTAAGCATACATGCACGTGCTCTTCTGATCATTTAGCACAGGGTGCCTCTCGATTTTCAGCCCAGATCCCTCCCCGTAGGGACCATCCGAGGAAACAAATGAAAACCTCACGCCGGGATTTCAGTTCAAGCAGCACCATGTGGGGAGAGCCCTGACACCCCAGAAACAACCACAGTTTCCCTGGAAGAACCACCTTCCGAAGAGGCCCTGCCCCTGGAGGCCGGGGCTGTGTTCTCCCAGCCACTGCCCGCAGCACACGGACGCAGGTGCCGTGCGAGCCTGCTGAGGAGAAACGGGGTGTGAGAGCCTCAAAGTAGATACTCAATTATTCAGAAGAAATTGGATGAGGAACAACAAGCTATTAAAGTGCCACGTAGATTTGGAAGAGAACCAACAGAACTTACCAAATGAAAAAGAAATTGACATGCAAGCTTGCAAAATGTATAAACGCCCTGTGGAATGAAATCGGGTTTTGGACTTGCTCTTATTTGATCATGGCATTAGCAAGTCCATCCTTCCATGTCCTTTCTCTCAGACCCCCCATTGTAGATGAGCTGAGCGGGCGAGCCTTCACACGTGGATCTTGTGTGTTTTCATTATGTGAGAGAATAACAAGGAAGTGATATATGTATGATCTAAGTGTATGTCAGCCCGGCCAGCATGGCTCCATGGTTGAGTGTCGACATGTGAACCAGGAGGTCATGGTTCAATTCCCCACCAGGGTATATGTCGGGGTTGTGGGCTGGATCCCCAGTATGGGCCGTGCAGGAGGCAGCCCATCAATGATTTTCACTCATCATTGATGTTCCTGTCTCTCCCTCTTCTTCTCCAAAATCAATAGAAATACATTTTTTTTTTTTTTAAGTGTTTGTCAGGCTGCAGTTTGTGGTCCCTGAGTGACGGGATCCCTGAGGGACTTGACCAGCAGTGTTTTGGCGGAATGGAAGAGGAGGAGGGGACAGAGAACACCAGTGTGTCCCGCAAGCCAGAAGGGCATTGGTATGTGTACGTGTGGACACTGTAAAATGGTTTCTTAAAGTGAGTGATGGTGACAAGGGGGTTTGAACAAGCCGTTGTCAGAGCATGCAAAAGATGGAACAAACTTTACATGACCATCCTTTTAAAAATGTAACATGACGCCGAAACCGGTTTGGCTCAGTGGATAGAGCGTCAGCCTGCGGACTGAAAGGTCTCAGGTTCGATTCCAGGCAAGGGTATGTACCTTGGTGGCGGGCACATCCCCAGTGGGGGGCGTGCAAGAGGCAGCTGATCGATGTTTCTCTCTCATCGATGTTTCTAACTCTCTGTCCCTCTCCCTTCCTCTCTGTAAAAAATCAATAAAATATATTTAAAAAAATAAAAATGTAACATGTGCTGTTCAACATGTCAGGAACATTCATCATTGATTTTGCATTTTTCCTAAAGACCAGTTCAGTAAAGCCACCTTGCACAGTGAAATGGGAGCGGAGCCAAACATGTGATTTTCAGTAGGATCCTCCAACGACTACTCTAGCAATGATGAAAATCCTTGCCCGGCAGTTTTTGCTTACTGAAGAACTGAGAACGTAATAAGAGCTAATGCCTGACTAAATAATCTTAATAGCTAATTTCTTACTGATAAGAACCAAGAATTATAAAATTTAGTTCAATTATCCCACCATTTCTAGAGGAATACTTCCTTCCTTCCCGGGTTTCCTGTATAAATCCCGTTCCCAAATTAAATTGCCGGTCGTCACATGGTGGCGAGTGAACAGGAAACATTCCCACTGCCCATTTCTCCCTGCTTTGCTGCCGGCGTCTGGGAAGTGGTAGGCGATCTTGCGTGTTCTGCGAGGCCTTCTGGACCTGTCCTATGTCCCTTCCTGTGGCTCCCACAAATACGTGGCCCGTTGGGACACTTGTCGATATTTTAAGGAACCATCCATCTCTGCCCAACTTTCTCCATCTACAAAAGAGGATGCAACTTACAGAGGGAGGAAATTTAGGGAGAAAGACGCTGATGGACTTTTTTTTTTTTGCTTCATAACTAAGTGCTTAGAAATGAACCTGGAATGGTTTCACAGCAGAACTGTGTGGAGTACAGAAAGACACGAGGAGAAAGGTCTCCTCACTAGGTGGACTTCGAGCGGGCAAGCCTCACTGTGTGTGGACTGAGACTTCTAAATGACTCACGTTAGCTGCGAAGGGACATGCAAGGGTGTGGACTCCTGGATCCTGGGAAAGAGTCCCACTGAAGTTTGATTGGGAGCACACACCTTATTAATGTCTACATTCTTGTGACGGTTGTATTCCTAAAAAATCACCATTTTCAAAGTCTACCCAATCCTATGATTTTTTTTTTTCAAACACAAAAGAGCCACAAAATAAAGACTGTTGAAACTGTTCCCTCCTCTGTTCTATTTCTCTAAAGATCACTCTGTTTAGAATTTGCCAGTTTGCCATTTCACTTGACCAACACGGACTACACTAAGACATTCCCTACCTTCCAGGGGATGCTCAGAGGTCGTTTTACCTGGATGGGTGTTGGTCATTTAGAACCTTGGTGATACAGTGGCCAGCCACTTGCTAAAGGAAATTGTAACTCCCACATCACGCTGACAAATGCCTTCTGTTAAATTTCCCTTCATTTCTATATTTTTCTTTTGTATGTCAATGTTTTTAAATTCCTTATTAATTTGTTGTTTTTATCAAAGTCATACATACATGTAGTCTTAGAAGTCAAATAGTTCTTCATGGCTTTGAATGGAAAAAGACCACTTTCTCTGCCACACTCTTCCCATGGACTCCTACCCCACAAAGGTAATTGCTCACAACAGTGTTTAGCTTAAACTGGCTCACCCCCTGGTTGATGAATCACACAAAGGGTGTGGGAGAAATAAATATGTAGCAAAAATGACTCCCAAAATTTTGACCTGGGCAAATGCAAAAAAAAAAATGGATGGAATTATTTATTCTCCCTACATTATTCTATAAATTTAAAGTAATCCCAGTGATTACACCTGGAATTTTATACACACACACACACACACATACATAAGCTTGCCCAGCTGACATGGTCCAGCGGTTGAGTATTGACCTTTAAGCCTGGAGGTCATGGTTCAATTCTTCTTTCCCTCTTCTTTTCTGAAATCAATAAAAATATATTTACCCCAAAAAAAGCTTATTTTGAAGTTATTAAGGGAAATTAAGAATACTAGAATTGCTAGCAAAAACATATTGAAAAAGAAGGGTGTTAAAATGAGATTAGTTCTAATGATTTCAGATAACAAGACCTAAAGTGATAAGGTGCTGGCACCTGCTCCCATCAATGCCATAAAATATTCTGCAGAAACAGACGGAATCTGTATAGGGATTTGACACGTGATCACTCTAGAAAATGCAGCATCTTCAATAAATGGTGTTAAGATAACTGGATAGCCGAACACCTAGGAGGAGGAAGAAAAGGAAAGACATCCCTATCTCACACTTTACGTCATAGTAACTTCCAGACAGATGGAAAGAAAAGGAAATGTTGAAGAATTTTAAATGTATAATCTCAGGATGAGATAGCCTTAACTCTGGAGTCATAGAGAAGATGTTAAGTTTGATGACATAAAAGTAAAAGTCTGCTTTGGAAAAAAATTCCATAAATAAGATAAACAATAAACTTCCTTTCAATATGCACATTATTTATCAACTAGAGGCCTGGTGCATGAAAATTCATGCACTCAAGGGGGGCGGGTCCCTCAGTCTGGCCTGCCCCCTCTCACAGTCCAGGAGCCCTCAGGGGCAGGAGGCAACCCAGCAATCGGGAAGGTGATGCCCCCATCACACCTCTGCTGCTGCCACTGCCAGCAGTGCAAGCCTTGGCTGGCCCTGGTTACCTGAGCCTCCACTGACCCTGGGCAGCTGGGCAGCCAACATCTGAGGCTTGGCTATGCCTCGAGCTGGCCCTGAGCAGATGGGGGCTGAGGGGCCTGGGGGACTCTGAGGCAGGCACGTGGAGCGGCCAGACCTGCCTGGGGACAAGCCTGGCTGTGGGCGCCACCATCTTTGTGAGGATGTGACAGTCAATTAGCATATTCCCTCTTCATTAGATAGGAGATATATAAAAGCCTAAGAAACCGGTATGACCAAACAATCAGAACGACTGGAATGACCAGTTGACCAGTCACTGTGATGCGCACTGACCACCAGGGGCAGATGCTCAACGCAGGAGCTGCTCCCTGATGGTCAGTGCATTCCCACAGCCAACCTCCCATGGTCCTTCCCCCCAGCCGGCAGTCCACTATCTGCCCATCCCCATGATTGCACCGTGGCGAGGGAAGGAGGAAGGGGAGGCGGGAACTGCACAGTGGTGAGGCACTGACGGCAGCATCAGTGTCCGGCATCCGTTCCTTCCATGCCCAGCCCAGCGACCATCGCCTCCTCTCCTGACCCTGCAGGGCCAGGATTCAGGAGTGGGTAGTGGTGGACATGGCTCCTTTCCCAGGAGCGCCAAGGGCCGGCACCCCCCTCAGGGCCAGTGGCCAACTTCCCATGGTCCCTCGCCCCCAGTGGCAGGCCCCAATCAGCCTGGCCCAATCTGCCCTGATCACCAGCCGGGCCAAGGGACCCCACTCCTGCACAAATTTGTGCACTAGGCCTCTAGTATATCCACAATGTGCACATATACGTAAAGCTCTTAGGACATTATCAAGAAAAAGAACAACTTAATAGAAAAAAGAGCAGAATATGTGCTAATTTCAGAAAAGGAAATGTAAAATTGGGATAAGATTCTATTTTCCTCATGGGATTGGCACACACCGGAAAGTTTGGTAACACCGTGCGTTTTTGAAGGTATGAGGAAACCGGTTCCCCTTGCAGTGGTTCTGAGTATCATCTGGCACAGCCTCCGTGACAGACAAGCTAGCAGCATCTATCCCAGTCGCACCAGCATGTGGTCCAGAAACCCCACTTGTAGGAACGTCCCACCTCTGTGTGTGAAACATCCAGGCGGGTGGATGAGGACTGAATGATGACTTCTCCGCACTCAGTACCAGTTAGTGTTTCTACCCATTTCCTAGGCCTCCATCAGGGGCTCATGGGCACAGCCCGTGGGAAGTTGGTCTGTCACACTGAGCAGCTGTCGTCTGTGGTGCTGAGAGTAGCAAAGTGTCTCTCTCTCTCGGGTCCTTTGGGTCCTGTGTTTTCCAGCACCTGGGGCAGCGGCACATGCGTCACCTTGCTTCCTCGGTCGTCTCTGGCAGGTGGGATTCTTCCCTGAGAGGAATGATAGTACCTTCAATTACAAGATTGCTATGAAGATTAGAGAAGATGTTTGGAAAGAGCTGAATGCAATACACGGTAGTTGTTTTTTTATATAAATGCTAGAGGCCCAGGGCACAGATTTGTGCACCGGTGGGTCCCTCGGCCTGGCCTGTACCCTTTCACGATCCAGGATCCCTCCCTCGGGGGATGTCAGAGAGCCAGTTTGGCCCGATCCCAGCAGGCCAGGCCTAGGGACCCCACCAGTGCACAGATTCGTGCACAGGGCCTCTAATATGCATATAAGATCTTTGGTTAATCTCTTCCTGCCCTCCTCTTTCCCACCTTCTGTCTGAGGTTCATCAGTCTGTCCCATGTTTCCATGCCTGCGGTTCCCAATCCTGTGTTGAACATCTGCCCCCTGGTGGTCAGGGTGCATCAGAGCTCCGGCCGGTCAGCCAGTTACCCGGTCACTTAGGCTTTTATAGAGAGAGATCTCTGTCACCTTTAATTCTCTAATCAGATGCCTTTGAAGATCAATATCAAGTGTTTTCCCGGTGACAGTCCTGGCTGCCTGCCACCCCGCCGTCCCGGTAACTGGAAGAGGCGAGCACATGGCTAACCCCGTGTTTTCAAACGGTTCCCAGCCATTAGTGGCTGGAAATCAATGCCGTGTGCTTTCGGCGGCACCGGTCTTAATGAACAGAGAGAGCGGGATGGCAGGGATCAGAGCGCAGGAGTGTGTGTTCTGGCCTGGCGCCTGTTTTCTGAAGCACAGCCAGCCTGTCCCCGAGCCAGCGCGTGCTCGCGTGCTGGAAAATGGACCGGGAGTTCTGTTTTGTATTTTCAGTCCACCATCGCTTCTCTAAATCCTCAGTCACTGCTTGGCGTAAACATTCACAGTGGTACCTCAAGATACGAGTTTAATTCGTTCCATAACCTTGAGGCATGGGAAACTATGAGATGCTCGAGTCGAGGTAAACTGATGGGTCGTGTGCAGCCGGCCAATCCTCGCGATGACTCCTATCTCAAATGTTGCTCGTATTTCAAAGCAAAAATCGCTCGCTCAACGGCTCGTATCTCAAAAATCTCATATGTTAGGGCACTCGTATCTTGAGGTACCACTGTATTTGGGTTTCAAGAGACTCAGATCGAGCAATCTCGTGTTTAAGCAGAACAGTGCTTGATGGGACCCTCGCTGGAGGGAGGTCAGAAGGAGTGATTTTGACGCATCAGCCGACCAGAATGCTTTGCTTTACCCTGACACCCACCTACCTATCTAACAGCGACCAGAGAGTTCAGTGGGAGGGGGTGCAAGAAGCAAATTCTAGCGTTTATTGCCCACAAGGGGAGCCTTGCTCTACCATCTTAGGTGTCGTCCATCTGTGGTCGGCGGTGGAGCATCGACCAGTGAACCAGGCGACCACTGTTTGATTCCTCGTCCAGGCACAGGTCCTGGTTGCAGGCTCCATCCCCAGGGGGGGCGCCGTGCAGGAGGCAGACAGTCAATGATTCTCTCTCATCATTGATGTTTCTTTCTCTGCCTCTCCCTTCCTCTCCGAAACCAATAAAACGTGTGTTTAAAAAATAATAAGTGTCTCTCTGAACCCGTCGCTCCCCAGACAGGGCGCTCACTGACCGGCCAGCACCCTCCCTGGTCCAAAAGGGAGCGCGTTGGCACACACAGTGGGACCTGCAGGACCAGGGGCTGGTACTTCACTGCCAGGCTGGGTCCTGGGATGGGGAGGGAGCGGGGAGGGGCCCGGGCCTCCCTGGCTTCTGACACCCCCTGACGGCGGGATCAGGCAGGGCTTCCTGATCAGAAGGAGGTTTCGGGGTGCATTCCTCGGGAGCGCTCTCAGCCTGGCACCCGGCCAGCAGGACAGATGGCCTTGATTTCGGCAGAGTTTCTGGCTGACGGCTTTCCGAAGACGGTGTCACAGGCGGCATCGGCTTCTGCAGAAGCGGGCAGGGACAGGGGGAGCCTGCCAGAGGGCGCATCCCCTCCCTCTGAAATGTGACCCAGCTCCGCCTCCCCAACACAGGGCTCAGGAACAAGGTCCCCCATCCTTCCTTCCAGCCACACACCCCCTCCCCAAGACGAGGGAAATGTCAGCTCGCACCACCCCGGGGGCTGCCAAGCCAGAACCTGCTGCTGTCACCTGGGGTCAAAGGACAGTCCGACTGAGCAGGCACCAGGCAGTCACAAAAGCGACCGGGAGAGGGTGGGTGTAGGAAAAGCTCGCCACGCACCGGGGACGGACGGACGGACGGACGGAGGCCGGGGCACAGCGCGGGGCTTTCAAGAAGAGCCAGGGCCTGGCCGGAGCGGCCCACGCGCCCAAGTGTCTCGGGTTTGATTCCCCATCAAGGGCATGTGCCTGAGTGGCAGGTTCAAGCCCTGACCCATGTCGGGGTGCAGGCAGGAGGTCGCCAATTGATGTGTCTCTCTCACATCACTGTTTCTCCCTCATGCCCTCTCTTTCCTTTCCTTCCCTTCCCTTTCCCTCTCCTCCCTTCCACTCTCTGTAAACAAATATCCCAGTGGAAAAAATACCCTCAGGCCAGGATGAACAAACAAAGCATAGCAACAGCAAAGAGAAGCCCAAAGTCTGTGTTCTGTGTAGCCTCTCCTCAACTGTCATGCGAGTAATTGAAATACAGGGCGTCCCCTGCCGGAAACCAGTCATGGTCTCACTAATAGAAAGTGTGGACAGGGAACCCAGAAGGCTGGTCAGCCTGGAAGCTCGGGAAGGTCAGAGCCAGCCACCCCCTCTCTAATGGAGACAGTGGTCGCTGAAGCAATTTCCCCACCAAATAACCATGCAAATCCTCACTGATCAGATAATCTGCCTGTTCCTGGAATTGCCTGCTTCCAGGCTAAGGGTGTCTCCCCAACCTGAATAAAAGGGATGGCAAGGCCAAAGGAAGGCAGTAGGCCCCCCAATCTCGCCAAATTAATGCTTTTCTAGTCTCTCTTTTCATTCGCGTGCGGCCTCCTCCAGAACCCGAACCCTGAACCGGGAACCCTGAACCACACAGGATGTGAAAGAGGTTCCCACAGTCCCCCCAAAAGGGGATATACACTTGAACAGCTGAAAGCGCACCTTTGAAAATGACATGAATTTTGATAAACACTGCCATTATAACTATTCAAAGTGTGTGTGTATTTTGGGGGCAGCCTATATCTTTAAAACGGGCCAAGGAAAGCCCTGGGCCACGCTGTGGGCCCAACCCAGCCCGGCCATCCGGAGGCCGGTGCAGCGGTAAACCCGGGGAGTTCGCAGGCCACCTCCCAGCCGCCACCGCGCCTCACCCCGTGTCCGTTCCTTTGGTGTGAACGCGGCTCCTTTATATCTGTGCGCACTTTCATGTTGAAAGTGAAAGGAGTGATGGTGTCATACGAGTATTTCTTCTTTTAGTCTTTATGTCGAAATCATTTTAGATCGACATAAAAATGTCAAAAATAATACAAAGAGTTTCCTTACACCCTTCACCCAAATTCTCCAAATGCTGCACTTATTATATCTAACCACATTCCTGGTCTCCCGTTCTCTCTCTGTGCCCCTTAGTCTGCTGGCTGTCCTATCAGCCTTCATCCCTGACAAAACTCACATTTCAGAACTTAAAGAAGCCTCTGCTATTTAAAAAATACCATGTCCTGCTGAGACCGGTTTGGCTCAGTGGACAGAGCATCGGCCTGCGGACCGAAAGGTCCCAGGTTCGATTCTGGTTGGGGGCATGTACCTTGGTTGTGGGCACATCTCCAGTGGGGGGCATGCAGGAGGCAGCTGACCGATGTCTCTCTCTCATCGATGTTTCTAACTCTCTATCCCTCTCCCTTCCTCTGTAAAAAAAGCAATAAAATATATTTTATAAAAAATACCATGTCCTGATGTTGATGTTGAAGGCATGAGCTGTTAACTACCCACTTGTTAGTCTCCGTAGGCTGCTTACTAGTTCATATCCCACCTCCTCGCAGAAGAAACATGGCCACAGCCACCCAGTGCGCCTCGGTGACATAGCGGGTGCGCCTCAGTTTCTGACTTTCTGTTTATGACCCAGACACCGCGCTCACCGAAGCTGCTGCACAAACCCTTCTGCTCGCCACGTCGGAGCGGGTTCTTGGCATTCTCCACCCGTGTCAGACCCACCGACCCGGAGCGGGCCGCCGCGTCGCTCTTATTAACGCGCTGAAAATATTTGCTGCCGGCATCTGTCATTCTGCATAACCGTGAATACAAATCACAGCCGCCATCTGGGATGCCAGAGCAAAGGGGAATTAATTTCACAGGTTTTTTTTTTTTTGAAAGCCTCGCTTCCCTCCCAGGATCATCCCGGGGAAAAACAAACCATTATCCTCCGCGTGATAAAATTACGACAAATTAAGGAACAGTCGTGAGCATAATTTCCTACTAATTCTGTCACGGGAGCATGAAACGCGCGGAGCTAATGAAACAGAGCGGCTGGGAGCCGCTGAGAGATGGTGTTCTTTCGATTGATTTGTCGTGGTCCCTGGAGGACGGACGGTCTCAACCTGACTCCTATCTCAACTGTTGCTCATATTTCAAAGCAAAAATCGCTCGCTCGACGGCGCGTATCTCAAAAATCTCGTATGTTAGGGCACTCGCATCTCGAGGTGCCACTGTATATTTAAAATGGATTCTATGAGAAGTGGATGCTAGCTTCTTAAAGCCATGGAAATGTATTGGGTTTTAAAGTACCAATGGATTGCTTCAGATTATAATTTGACCCTAAAAATCACAACAGCCTCACTTCAGAGCTGTTTACATGGAACTCTGAATGAGCAGGCCCGTCCGTAGTACAGCACATGAGGATTTAAAAGGGCAGAGTTATAAATAGCCTGTTCTCCTCCTCTGCACCCCCCTCCTCACTCTGTAACGTCACTCCTGTCTCTCCCCGCCTCCCTGTCACCTTCCGATCCAGGACGGCGGCAGTTGTCACTACACCCAGGAGGGCGAGACTGCGGTGCGTGTGCGCCGGGAACGAAGCTGCCGAAGAAGGCTGGGAGCTGGGAGTGCACAGGCTCCGGCTCCTGTGAAAACACGCGAACCCCGCCGCCGTGGACACGGCCGCGGCTCCCTCTTCTCACGCAGCGCGGTTTACACTGCCAGGCACAGCCTCGGGGAGCAGGGACAGCCGGGTCACATTTACACGGAGCCTCCGAGGACCCAGCTCTGTGGAGGCAGGAGCAGGAGGAGGAGGCAGGAGGCTGGAGGAGGAGGGAGGAGGTGCTCCAACACTTGCCTTGGGCCAGAACCGGGGAGAGGAGACCCACCCGCTCGTGGGGTCCACAGAAGGGCAGTGGGAATGCTGGCGGGTCACAGAGAGCGATGCCAAAACAGCACCCAGCACCTCCGGTGAGGGATTCCTGGCCGTGACGTTGAGCCTGAGCCCGTCATGTAGATATCTAGGTCTAACCACCAACGTCCGGGAGATACCAGGAGGAGGGAATCGGCCGCTGCAGACGGTGGGAGCGCCCTGACGTATCACAGCTTGTGGGAAAGGGCCACCGCGGAATAAAGGTGCTCACAAGACTGAGCGACCACAGGCAGCTGGGGTCCTGCCTCAAACAAATGACCTGTGAAAACACATGTTTTTTTCTTTTTCTAAAATATATTTTATTGACTTACAGAGAGGAAGGAAGAGGGAGAGAGGGTTAGAAACATCAATGAGAGAAAGACATCGATCAGCCGCCTCCTGCACGCCTCCTACTGGGGATGTGCCCGCAACCAAGGTACATGCCCTTGACCAGAATCGAACCTGGGACCCTGCAGTCCGCAGGCCGTTGCTTTATCCACTGTGCCATACGGGTTAGGGCTAAAAACACATTTTTAAGATAAGTTGGGGCAGTCCTAATCGGTGTGGCCCAGTGAGTAGAGCATCGGCCTGCAGACCAAAGTGGTCTGGGTTCCATCCCGGTCAAAAGCACGCACCTCAGGTGCAGGCTCCTTCCCGGCCCAGGCCCTGCTCAGGGCCCTGCAGGAAGCAATCGATCCATGTGTTTCTCTCTCATCGATGTTTCCCTCGGTCTCCCCCTCTCTCTCCCACTCGCCCTCCACACCCACGGGAACACATCCCCGGGTGAGGATGACCCACAAACCACACAAGATGAAGAGGGGCATTTCCAATCTGCGCTGGATCTCAGGTGATAGGACGCGATGGTTAGTCACCTTCTTCAGTGAGAAGTGTCAGAGGGGACATGTCCTTTGAAAAGTCTGTGTCAGCGATGCTCACCAAAGTACTTCCGTGAGGGCCCGGGGCCCAAGACCTGCTTCCCAAGGCTCCACAGAGCTCCGTCACTGGCCGCACAGCCAGGCCGTCCCTGCCGTGGCTTCCCGCACCCGCGGGGGCGGCCCTCCGAGCCGTCATCGGCTCGAACCCTTGCACGGGGTGCTTCTGCCTTCCTCCGGGAGATACTCTGATGCCCACCCGATGATTTAAACGGGGTAGGCATCCGTGACTCTACGAGCCACCCAAAGATTAAAATACAGTGGCACCTCGAGATACGAGTTTAATTCGTTCCGTAACCTTGAGGCGTGGGAAACTGTGAGACGCTCGAGTCGTGGTAAACTGGTGGGTCTTGTGCAGCCGGCCGATCCACGCGATGACTCCTATCTCAACTGTTGCTCGTATTTCAAAGCAAAAATCGCTCGCTCGACGGCTCATATCTCAAAAATCTCATATGTTAGGGCACTCGTATCTCGAGGTGCCACTGTATAACAAATGTCATTCCAGGCCAAGTCGCTCAGCTGGTCAGAGCGTTGTCCCCGTACGCCCAGGCTGTGGGTTTGAGCCCCAGTCGGGTCGCATACAGGAACCCCACCAGTGAATGCATACGTAGGTGGAAGAACAAATCAATGCTTCTCTCTCTGAGTCAAAATCAAAATAAAGTGAGACAGCCCGGCCGGTGGGGCTTAGTAGGTTGAGAGTCAACCTACGAACCATAAGATCCCGGTTCAATTCCCACTCAGGACACGTGCCCAGGTTGCAGGCTCAACCCCCAGGGTGGGGCCTGCAGGAGGCAGCCAACCCATGATTCTCTCTCGTTATTGGTGTTTTCATCTCTCTCTTCCTCTTCTTTCCTCTCTGCAATCAATAAAGATATCTTTAAAAACACATAGAAATACAGTAAAACAAAACTGACCTTGGACTAAATGGAAGGTGAATTACAGAAAACCTCCTCCCAGGGACGGAGCGTGAAAGGGGGGTGGAGTTCTCCCCCGGGAGAGCCCAAGAAATAGCAACAGTGTAACCAAAGGCGACAGCCCGATGGGGACATCGACCCCAGAGCCATAGAGCCCCAAGGTTGCTAGGGAACCCCCCACTCCTGATCCCCTGCACCTGGTACTTGGGGGAGCCACGTGGTCTGCTCACGGCTAGGCTTATCCTTCCAGTGGAGTGGAGCGGTGGCCGTGGCCTTCCGCGTGCACAGGTCCTGGGACTTAACGCGGTCATCCTGGCGGGAAGGGAACTTGCAACCTGTCCAGGAACCTCTGGAGCAGCTGGCTTCCCGGGCCAGGGTCAGCCGTCACCAGAAACCAGTCCCCGGCCCTGATCCCTGCCGACACCCAGTTCCATATTGGAGGGGGCGGGTGATTCAGCCACGAGGCATAACTCACACCAGGGTGGATGGATCAAGTGTCGTACCTCAAGTCCCTGGGCCAGGCGGTGGTGCTGGGAGACCCAGAGCCGGCTTCTGGGTCCGTACCGTCTAACGGAAATGTGGGGGTGCACGTGAAGCTTCAAATGTCCTAGCGGCCATAGATAAAAGTACAGTGGCACCTCGAGATACGAGTGCCCTAACATATGAGATTTTTGAGATACGAGCGGTCGAGCGAGCGATTTTCGCTTTGAAATACGAGCAACAGTTGAGATGGGAGTCATCTCGCGGATCGGCCGGCTGCACACGACCCACCAGTTTACCACGACTCGAGTGTCTCATAGTTTCCCACGCCTCAAGGCTACGGAACGAATTAAACTCGTATCTCGAGGTACCACTGTAATTTGAATAAGGTTTATATGTAATCCAACATCTCCAAAATACGATCATTTCTATACGGAATCCATATTTTACGAAGCACTACTGAGATATTTTATATTCTTTATATACTGAGCCTTCCGAATCTGGTGAGCAGATATGCTCTCGGCACGTGTCAACGTGGATGAGCCACATATTTTATTGATTTTTTTTACAGAGAGGAAGGGAGAGGGACAGAGAGTTAGAAACATCGATCAGCTGCCTCCTGCATGCCCCCTACTGAGGATGTGCCTGCCACCAAGGTACATACTCTTGTCGGGACTCAAACCTGGGACCTTTCAGTCCGCAGGCTGACGCTCTATCGACTGAGCCACACCGGTTTTGGCTCCAGTTATTTTTAAAGGGCCAGGAGCTCCGCCGGGAAGACAGGGACCAGTTAATTGCCCTAAGCCTGACCATGGATGAAATGCTCTGTTGTTTCACTCCTGAGACAGAAGGAGCTTATAAATGTAGACCGTGAAGACAACAAGAAACCCGCAGAGAGCTGGGAAACTGGCTGTGTCTGGCAATCGATGGCAGAGAAAAGGGCTCTGTGGGGGAAAAAATGAAATTAGATTTGAACCTGAGTTCATACACTAGACTCCATCTGGCTTGAGGCCTTTATTTGAAAAAAGTCAAAGCTGTGCAGCTAATAGAGACATTGTGGGAGAGCAGGCTTGGACTTAGGAAATGAATTAAATATTTCTCTTCCACAGAGGACATCATGAGAAAACCAACAGGTCGCAAATTTTAAAAAATATTGGTTTGTCTTATTGATATGAATCAATGTGGTTACTATCTTGACTATTTTAGAAACTCCTGCAAATCAACACGAAACCCAGTGGCAAATGCACAAAGGGTTCGGCACGCGGTCCACAAAAGAAAAAAGCTATGTGGCTCGCAAGCAGGGATAGAAATACAGTGGTACCTGGAGATACGAGTTTAATTCGTTCCGTAACCTTGAGGCGTGGGAAACTAGGAGACTCTCAAGTCGCGGTAAACTGGTGGGTCGTGTGCAGCCGGCCGATCCGCGCGATGACTCCTATCTCAACTGTTGCTCGTATTTCAAAGCAAAAATCGCTTGCTCGACTGCTCGTATCTCAAAAATCTCGTATGTTAAGGCACTCGTATCTCGAGGTACCGCTGTAATAACACAAAAAGACCAGGTGACAGGACCTCACGGCCAGCACCCGACTCTGGCCCAGCAGAGGGGTTTCCAGGAAACGGAGGAAGCTGGCGGTCCAGGCAGCCGTCCCGGCAGGACCTGGGGGAGGGGAGCTGGGGGGGGCCCCTGGGCAAACACCCTCAAGGCCGAGAGCCCCCGTTCGGGCAGCCGTTCAAGAGCAAGTCTGTGCCGGGACCCAGGATAAGGCCTCTTCGCCACGGAAGAGCGTGACCTTGAACTAGATTCTAAGAGGCACCGCTAACGATTACGGACGCTGTTGTCATGGTTACTCATGTTGGCCAGCGGCTGTGACAGTGCAGAGCTGTGGCCACCCAGGCTGTCCTGCTGGGAGAGAGTGTCTCCACGCTGACCCCCCCACGCTGAGCCCTCCCATGCATCTGATGACTTCTCTCCAGGAGAGCATCCCGAGGTGTGAAAAGACCGTTTAATCGTGTGTGCTCTCAGCCGCTGTGAATGCATTGCCAGCGAGGAAAGACGCGTGACCTTATCTGAAGCTGCATTGCATTAAGTTTCCACTTGTATTTCCCTCCTCCCCTGGCGTGAGAGCGAGGGTACGTAAAGTGGGATTTTGCGATCCATTTCTGTGTGTGGGTGCGTGGCCCCTTTTAAAATCCTGCCCGCGCCGTGCACGGTTTCCAGCCCTTTTGAATCTCTGACAATCCTCGTCGCTTGCCACTAAGGAAGGAGTGGTTGTCAAGTACACGCTGAAGTTTTTCCAATGGCAGCCTTTTTCAGAGCACAATTTAAGTGACATGTCACCAATGAATAATGCTGTAAGTTAGATATTACGGTTTTATCCATTTTTATTTTGCTCGTGATGTAAAGTTGTTAAGCATCACTTCATCGCTACCCCATGGTTCATTATCAGATGCTGTGAAAACCCAGGACCAGTGGTACCAGCTCAGCTGTAGGTAGGAGGGCAGCTTCAAGAGAGGGGACCTCAAAAAGCCTGTCTGTTACCTGTTTCACTGAAATTCCTTAGACGTTGTTTAGACTAGCTGAAGCTGGTTTGGCTTGGCGGATGGAGTGTCGGCCTGTGGACTGGAGGGTCCCGGGTTTGATTCCAGTCAAGGGCATGTATCTTGGTTGCAGGCACATCCCCAGTAGAGGGGGCGTGCAGGAGGCAGCTGTTCAATCTCTGTCATCGATGTTTCTAACTCTCTATCCCTCTCCCTTCCTCTCTGTAAAAAAATCAATAAAATGTATTTTAAAAATAAAATAAAATTTATTTACGAAATTATAGAGGGGGAAATAAATAAGATTTCCTTTTTCTGGCTCCTTTAAGCTGTCATTTAAAAAAATAATCAAGCTTCAAACAGACTGTGAAATTACAGCAGGAAGATTAAAGTTAGGTGAGGTAGATAAGAGATCAATCAAAGGACTTGTATGCATGCATATAAACATAACCAATGAACATAGACACTGGGGGGGGTTGGGGTATGCCTGGGAGGGAGGGGGGG
>PVJN01029985.1:8152-26045 GCA_004026805.1 Lasiurus borealis | reverse complement strand
GCGTCCAAATCCCACACTAACCGCTGTGTGCCATCACCCACCTCCTCCCTCCCCTCTTCCTGCCGCCAGTGTCCAGTGCATTTCTCTTCATGTTACCACGTTTAAGAGGTTCTGGCTTTTCTTTTCTTTTTTTTTACTCCCTCTCCACCCCCTGACAATGCCCCGCATCACTGACTCATGTTTCAGATCCCGGTGTGCCTCCGATTTGACTGCTGTGTGAATTTTTACCATTTATTTATGTTATGAGGCAGCGCAACATCACTTACAGATTGTGTTTCACTTTGGCTAATTTTTAAAAATTAAAGGAAAAAATTATTTTAGAACCTCACAATTGAAGATAAAAAATGCAATGTCCTTCTTAATAACCTGGTTCTCTCCTGTGACAAAACGGGAAATACTTACGTTAGCGACCTGCAGTGACGTGCCTGCCTCCTCAGGCCGCGCTCTGGCTGTATCTGCAGAAACCAGGGCTTCTGCCGGTTTCAGAGCCGGTGCACACTCTTCCCGGCCAGGGGCTTTCTTGTCACTCCCCTCAGAGGCGATGCCAAGGCTGTGCCATGGCACCGTGCCATCTCCTTACTGACTATGAGAGTCACTGACTATACCAATGCCCCTGGGGAAGATGTCAAAGACCATTTGATATTCTCACACCAGCTAGACAGCCTAAGCCAGCAGAGAAGGCTGTGGGTTTATGCCGGCTTAAACCCACCACCCACAGCCACCCAACCCTTCAAAGCCGGGGGTTTGGTCTGTTTGCGTGGCCGTCAGTAGCAATGTCCCAACATGCCCGCGCTCAGCGGCTGAAGGATCAGAGCGACAGCCGTGGGCTGTCTCACTCCCAGTGTCAGAGAACCTTGGAGAGAGTTCCCTCCCCCGCCTGCCATTCCCGTCAGTTGATGGTTGCGCTGTCTGCATAGCTGACCGCCCGCTGAAGCCACGGCACGTGAAACTGCTGTCCACTAAACGGGGCCTGAAAGTCACGTGGGACCCGCCCAAAGACGCCGCCGGTAGGCCCGTGGAGCGTTACAACGTTGCCTACGGGAAGTCCCTGGCAGGCCTTGAGTACGTCAAGGTGAACGCCGAGACGCGGTCCTTCCTCATTGAGGATGCGGGTAAGTGGCCCTCGGGTCTCCTCCCGGTCAGGGCTACCGGCCCACCTCGTTCCCGGCCCCACTCTTCCGGGGACTGGGAGCCAGGGGGTGGCTCCTGGGAATGGGACGCCAGGGCCTGACCCTGTTGCAGAATGGCCTTCACCTGCCATGGGCCTTCCCGGCCAAACTTGAACTTGAGTCTTCCTGGGCCTCTCTCCCAACTGATGCCGGAAACAATGGTTAGTTTTCTTTTCTGTCTCATGGACACTCGGCTACCGGACAGCCATCCTGGACATCTCAGTTAAGGACCGTTTTATAATGGGGGATTTCTCAGGGGCACGTCCCTGTAAGGTGTGTGAGCTTAGCCATATCTGCTCACAGATGTTAACTTCCTCATTCTGCAATTCATTCTGGAAGTTGGCAGTATTTTCCATTTTGCCCACATACGCTGTGCAGGTGCAGCTGCAGACGGTGTTGAACGTGAGCTTGGGGTTGCCTCCTATGGGTCCTCTGTCTCCTGCCCTGTGGACCCCAGAAGCCCACAGCTCCATTCACGCCCCGGTCATTTCATGGCCCCGCCCTGAGATGCATCGTAAGAGAGTCAGCATCTGGGACAGGCAGGTGTCCCTGAGCCACATTAGCATCTGGCCGCCTTCCTTCAGGGGATCGGACTCAGCAGGGCTCCCCAGTTTCCTGGCCACGGCCTGCCACACCTCCTTTCTCCGCCCCGAGTTCCAGCATCAGGCCTTCTGGGCATCAGGGTGCATAGAAGGGAGGCAAGAGGTCAGATTCCTTCCGTGTGGTTCCAGACATTTCTCTGAATCTCCCCCACCTTCCTCCGGCCCCAGCTGTGGGTTAAGTGGAGGTTCTATTGGACCACAGGCAGGGAGCGCACATTTGCCTGCTCCCAGCGTGGGTTGGCATGGTTGCCGCCGAGAAGAAAACCAGGCCAACGGAGAGACTCGGCGCTCACTGAGCAGCACTGTCTCCCAAGCAACTCCCATGAGTTAACTCAGCGGCAGCAGAGACCCGTATTACATTTCTTCGAAATACAGTGGTGCCTCGAGATACGAGTGCCCTGACACACGAGATTTTTGAGATACGAACCGCCGAGCGAGCGGTTTTTGCTTTGAAATACGAGCAACAGTTGAGATAGGAGTCATCGCGCGGATCGGCCGGCTGCACTCGATCCACCAGTTTCCCACGCCTCAAGGTTACGGAACGAATTAAAATCGTATCTTGAGGTACCACTGCACAGAGAAGCTCAGGATGAAGAGAGAATGTGCCGGTCAGAGCATAATTTCCCATTCAGTCCGACCCTGAGGTATTTCCCAGTCAGTCGGCAAGTCGTGCCAAACCACAAATGCCACCAGTCCTTGCCAGGGCCAGAAAGAAGCCATCCCAGTCCCGGCACAACAGGTGCGCCCCACAGTCCGGCCTTGCGGCTGTATCCTGGGGCTCTGGCCGGGGGAACGCGCCTCACTCGGAGGAATGCACACGCCGCGATGGCCTTTGATGGGACTAACTCTATCCCATCCAACACCCATCCCCTCGAATGCCCGCCAGCCTCCATCTCTTCCAGGAGCTGGCTCTTCCACTTCCCTCTCTTAAGATAATAATTCACCTTGAGGAAAACCAGCAGCGCTAGCGTTTTCTTTCGAGGTGGCACGTTCAGGGCACACTCAGGTCCTAACTTGGTGTCTTGGATCCCTTTCGCATCCCAGCAGCCCCGGCAGCTCAGCCACAGACACCACTGCCATTTGACCTTGACCCCAAGATCCCAGTCTGAGAGGGAAGCCCAATTATTTCAAGACGGGCATTCCCAAGATGCCAGGAAATTTCTTTTCTTGGTATTTGTTGGAAGAGTCCAAGACCACATGCAGGCCCAGCCAGGGGACTGTTTAATGGCGAGAAGGAGCATATTTCACGAAGCTTTGTTGACTGCAGTGAAGACTCCCCAGGTGCTCCATTTTATGAGTTATGCTGACATTTTCTAATTATTTTTGAAGATTTCCATTTGGGGCTTTCATGAGGAAATGTTGTTTGTAGTTATGGTCGGTTGAGACATGGCTTTAGTGGACGGTGTGTTACTGCTTCCTACATTAATGTCACATTAAAAAGCTTTTTCGTTGACTGTTCACAGACCCAGGTTGATTTCACATGCCATGCATTTTGTAATAAATAAATGTTGTGTTCTCTGCTCAGGTAGATTTCAGTGGCATGGAAGGAATGTTAGTATTTTGGTTAAAAAATAAAGAGAGGAAGCTGTAGTTAGACTTGTCACTAAGTTCCAATATTTATATCTGGCTGTCACTGGTATAAGGAAGACAGGGAATCAGACTGTCGTTCTTGGAGGTTGATCCAAACCGTGTGTTTCAGAGCCGGGGGTAGTGTACTTGGTGCTGGTCACTGCAGAAAACCACAGTGGAGTGAGCCGGCCCGTGTACAGAGCGGACAGCCTGCCCGGTAAGTCTCGCTAGAATCGGAGGCTGTCTTTCTGTTACTGAGATCAGGAGAAACGCCCCTCCCTGCTTCTTCACGTCAATACAAGTTAGAATCATTGGAGAGGCCCTGAACAACCATGTTTTTTTAGATGCATAGACTAAAAACTAGGAGATTTCTCCCTTCTTTCATCATCAGTGAATGTAGGTTGTTAGCGTTTTGTCCAAAATTTGCGAGTGCTCACTAGAGTAAGTCATGTGCAAAAGACTAAGAGGATGTGTGGTCCATAGAGCTTAGGTGCTGAGTCACTTAAATACCTCAAGGCGATCCCTTTCAAGCTGTTGAAAAGGCCATAGAGCCCTGTTAGGGGTGCTCTGAACAGTTAGGGGTGCTCTGAACAGTTAGGGGTGCTCTGAACAGTTAGGGGTGCTCTGAACAGGTAGGATGCTCTGAACAGTTAGGTAAACAGTTAGGTGAACAGTTAGGATGCTCTGAACAGTTAGGTAAACAGTTAGGTGAACAGTTAGGATGCTCTGAACAGTTAGGTAAACAGTTAGGTGAACAGTTAGGATGCTCTGAACAGTTAGGATGCTCTGAACAGCTAGGATGCTCTGAACAGTTAGGATGCTCTGAACAGTTAGGGGTACTTTGAACATGTAGGGGTGCTCTGAACAGTTAGGGGTGCTCTGAACAGTTAGGGGTGCTCTGAACAGTTAGGGGTGCTCTGAACAGTTAGGGGTGCTCTGAACAGCTAGGATGCTCTGAACAGCTAGGATGCTCTGAACAGTTAGGATGCTCTGAACAGTTAGGATGCTCTGAACAGTTAGGATGCTCTGAACAGCTAGGAGTGCTCTAAACAGTTAGGATGCTCTGAACAGTTAGGGGTACTTTGAACATGTAGGGGTGCTCTGAACAGTTAGGGTGCTCTGAACAGATAGGAATGCTCTGAACAGTTAGGTGAACAGTTAGGATGCTCTGAACAGATAGGAATGCTCTGAACAGTTAGGTGAACAGTTAGGATGCTCTGAACAGATAGGAATGCTCTGAACAGGTAGGAATGCTCTGAACAGCCAGGGGTGCTCTGAAATGTGGGAGCTCCTCTGGCCCTCGATTCTAACTACCAGGTTGCGTTTTCCTGATTTAGGAGGTGAATGGCTCCCGGTTGATGGTTTCCCCATTAAGGGTCCAGGACCGTTTAATGAGACCGGCACAGGTACTCTCCGCTCACCCGGTTCATGTCTTCACTGAAGCACCGTCTCGCCAGAGGGCGGTGCTTCCGTCACACACATGCGCTCACCACCTTCATCCAGTCCCCATCGCTCCACTAACGCACTCGCCCCCCCGTGTCGGCCAGTCAGCAGCGCCCGGTGGACCGGCCCGCAGCCCGTGTCGCTCATTCTCACTGCTCCCTCGTGTCCTGGGCTGGGAGGCGTCTGTGTCTACATCTGTGCTGTGAACAGGCAAATGTGGTGGCGGAGATGGCAGTCCTGGCCTGAGGGGCGTGTCTGCAGCTCTGGGACGTGTGGGCGGCAGGAGCAGAGCGCACCCACCAAACGGTGGCTTTTATTGGCCAATCGGCCGCACCAAGTCCTTTTCTTAAAACCCCGGGAAGTTGGTGATATGCTAGAGGACCTGCCTCCCATCTCTGCTCCATGTTTGCACATGTATGTTTTACCGTTTGGGTGTCGATGTTGTCTAACCACGTGGTTTTACCTGTTGAAAGAAGTGTTGACATTTCTGTGTGTTCCTGGGATATATTTAATGAACGATGCAAAATGATGCAAAATGATGCAAAATGCATGCAAAATGTATGCAGTTATTGTCAAGTTATGTTGGCCGCTGTCTCGAGGCAACAGGGAGGAGCTGTGTTTCATTTTCATAAACCATGTATTTAAATACGTCAACCTTACGCTATTGAGAGGAAGGTGAGTATATTAAAACCAGTTAAGATCTGGTGGGTGTGGGCAGCATTCAAAGTCTTTTCATGTGGGAAAGGAGGGAGGAATAAAACATTAGAAAGGAAACTGGCTTTGGAGGATGCTGGAAGAGGGAAGTCCCAGGCAGACACGGCGTTAGGAGGCATGCCGGAGCGAGAGTGGAAGGAGAGAGGGTCCACGAGGGGGTGAGGCTAGGAGAGATGGGCAGAAGGCGAGGGGCACAGCTGGGAAGACACTGGCAGTGAGACGGTCAGAGGGTGGCACACCCTGGCCTGTGTGAAATGGGGCAGGATGTTTATTTCAGAGGCTCCCACCTGAGGGCACCCAGCAGACATTCACAGAGACGCACTCCGCTCCCTTCCAGATGCCAGTCCACTCCTTTCGTTTCATCCGAGGGAAGGTGTCCAGGCCTTTCTCGGATCCTAGTATCAACCTCCCTGCAGACTTTTCTTCGGACGCTGCGTTAGCTTCTCCCGTTCCTGGGTCTGAGCTCATCTGTTATGCACCGAGACAGGCACTGGGGGGCGGGGGGGTGCAGGAGGGAAGGGTGGGAAGGGGGGACCAGGAGGCCCACTGCTTCCCATGCCAAGGACGCAGCCTCCGGTTAGCCTGCCCTGGCCCCGCTCCTCCCTGGGAAGTTTTGTGTCAGTGGGGTCACATGCAGTTCCAACGCCACTGCTCAGGGCACCTCAGCTAGTCCTGGGCCAGATCGTGGGGCCCCGAGAGCCAAATACCAATCCAACAGTGGCCCCTCTTATGTGGAGCCAAATACCAATCCGACCGTGGCCCCTCTTCACAGAGCAGTTTGATTAAGGCCTTCGGCCAATGGGGAATGAAGATGGTCGGTGGTTTATTTCCTGGTGCAGCTCTAAGGTTTACTAAGAATGAAGTTTGGAGACAAAACTCAGCTCTGGTTCATGGCCGGGTGGTGAGCCCCTCAAGGGCCGGCCTTCAGCTTTCCTCAGCTCCGCCTGCGGGCCTGTAACACGCAGCTGCCATGGCTCCATGCGTGTTCAGGGAAAGGCGTGGAGGCTGCTTCCGCTGGTGCGCCCCGGCTGGCCAGTGTGTGGGGCCAGAGCTGGGTGCTGAGCGGGGCAGAGCGGTGTCAGAGGTCAGGGTCACCGGTAGGTCATCTGCTGATGCCGGGGTGGTCCGGGCCGGCCAGGCTATCGGCCACTGAGTGCTTCTCTCATCCATCTGAGATCCCAATCTCTTCCTCTGGTCACTGGGGGCGCCAACTGCACCCCGGATTGGAGTTACGAAGGCCGGCTGGGCTGCGAAGGACTCGCTGACAGTCAGGTCTGCGCTCGAAGCCCTGGCCCCAGGCAGTTTCCGTGGTGCAGAAGCGGGATCAGTGGCCGTGGCGGCCCGGCCCATGCAGTGGGGTCTGGCCGGGCTCCCGTGGGATGGCTGGAGCTCTGAGTGGGGTGGGGGTTCCCTCACATTGGTGTCTGGATGGGGTCCCGATCCAAGTGTCCAGACCCGTGGTTTTGGTATTCTGGCCCCTCCTCGCCCCCATTCCATTATCCGTTTTGAACGGCTCTTGATGGAACTGCTGGCCGCATCAGCCGGTGCTGGAGTCAGAGGCATCCGACAAGCCCACTCTGCTCCCGCTCCCCGCGGTCAGGCAGCTGGGCCAGCACGTGGCTGGCCATGTCCCTGAAGTGTGACCCCCTGTCAGGGAGAGCCGTGGAGGGTCTGAGGGACACGTGGACTACCTCCCCGGAGGAGCGCCAGGCCCTGGGGAACTTGGCGGCGTTTCCTGTAAGTGGGGACCGTGGCCGCAAATCCTGGCCGGTGACGCCAGCGGCCACAGACCAGATCCTTTGCCAGAGGCATCCGTGAGGCACCGGGCAGGCACATGCCATGCCACAGCGCGGCGGGCCGGCACCACGGCAGCCAGCGGAGCTCTGCACAGGAGCGGTGCGGGGGTGGGGGGACGGGCTGCAGGACTGCACACCCAGCTCCACACCAGCCGAGGGCCCACCTTTCCGCTTCCAGGTTCTCCCTCTGCCTCTCTGAGCCTCACCCTCTCTGTCTAGAAACGGGGCGACATGATGTTCCTCTGAGGGTGTTTGTCCCCGGCCTGATAGCCGGCAGGGATCCACTATATGATGAAGGTGGGGGGCACTCTGACAGATACTGGTCCACAGCAAAGAAATGAGAGCCCCTTCCTCCTCACCGTGGCTGCCACCCAACTGTCACACAGGCTCGTAAGCAGTGACAGTGTGGGGTGGCCTGCTGGGGAGGAAAACGTGCTCAAGAGAGACGCCAGCATGAGCACAGCCAGTGCAGGTGCACGGAGGGACGGCTGAGACAGTCACTGAGGTCTCAGGGAGCAGGTGTCAGAACTTGCTGGGAAGGAGCCCTTGGCAGACGGGGTATGGGAGGATGGGAGGGTGGGGAGATGGGGTAGTGGGGGTGGGGGAGGCGTTTGCTCACCCACCTCGGCAGCCGTCAGCCAGCCTGGGCCTGGGCCCATGTCCGGGCAGGGATTCAGACTCAGAGTGGGGATAGCAAAGCCCATGTCCATGTTCTGGCTGTGACTGGTCACCTTCACCTTCTCCAACTCATACCCAAGCCCCTCTCTCCCTCCCCAAATCCCCTCTTCCTCCTCGTGCTGATTCACCCCCAGTGCACGAAGCTCTGGAATGGCCCTGGCCTGACAGGTGGGAGCCGCGGGCGTGGTTCCAGGCCGTCCGGGTGACGGTGATGCACACGCGGTGTGAGGACCACACTGCTCACCCTTCAGTCCCCAGACCGACGCTCTATCCACTGAGCCACACCAGTTTCAGCATGGAGGTCCTTGACTTTTATAGAAGCCACACCTTGAAAGTGAGCGCAAAACTGAGATCAGTTCATAGAACCCCGTGAAGTGGCTACACTCGCAGGTGCGAGGAGAGTTGTAGACAGGGGGCCCATTGGCTACACAGTTGGACTCAAAACCAAAACCCTTGCTAAGTGCCACGTGGCACAGCGGGGAAACGTCTGCAGGACCGCTCCCTGGCACGCTCCGAGGAGCTTCAGGAACGGATCCCAGGGAAGGGCCAGGTAAAGCCAGCTGATGGCAAAGGGGGGCTCCTTTTGCAGATCCGGGACACTGGACCAAGTGTCCTGCTTCCGGAAGAGCCCTCTCCGATGGCGACTGATTTACTTATTGCATCACCGGAATTCATACTAACCGGTGGCGTTAGGTTGTGTTCTTCTCGCTTAGCCTCCTGGGAATTTTCCAGTCTAATACAGTCAGGCAGCAGGGATGGTGGGGTGGATGTATATAGCGGAGGAAGAGTGCCGGGGAAATCCCTGGCTTACATAACGAGAGATTCCCTCACTGGCCTCCTGGGGTCCTCAAAAGTGCCTAGGATGTGGCCCACGGTCAGCGATGGACAATGTAGTTGTCACATAGTCTGTGGCCCTTGTTCCCAAACTTAGTTCTTCAGCGATGTAAAAGCAAAGCTTTCAACACTAAGCACTGGCCTCCAGAGTGTGCTGCTTTGAGAAAGCTTAACTGTGAGAGTGTTTCTCGAGCTTGATCCTTTTAGGAAGAGGATTTTTCAAAATATAGCGGGAACAGCGGAGACAGAGGCAGCAACGGCGGGCAGGCCCAGGTGTGTCCGGAGGGCGCATCAGACAGGTCAGGAGCACTAAGATCCACACCAGAAGCCAGTTTCTATGTAGCCAGAGTGATTCACCACGAAGGCCAGAAAGCCTTCCCGGCTTGACTACAAGAAGGCTGCCTGCAGGGCAGTGTGTGTTTGCTGAATCGTTACGCTGGCCTCTAGCTCTCACCTGAGAATAGATAGTTTGGGACTTAAAGGGGCCGAGGAAGTAGGTGAGAAAGAACATTTGTAAAACCCTCCAGACTTCTACATGGTCGTCTCACACATGGTAGGTTCCCACCTGAAGTCCTCAGCCTCTCGGCCTGAAATTAGGGGGGAACGTGTGCACCCACAGTCGGTGCCCTTGGGGGAGGAAGGACAATGTTCTTTCTGGCACGGCTTACCGAAACGGGTGCTGACAACCCTGCTGCGTCACTGCGGCGGCTCCGTTTCTGCACAGACTTTCCGTGGCCACCAGCGGACGCGGAGGATGTATGGTTTAATAGTTTCCGTGTCGTGTCTCTTTAAGAAAAGGAAGTGCCAAACAAGCCCTTGCGGGTGCGAGTCCGATCCTCAGACGACCGGCTGTCGGTGGCGTGGAAGGCGCCGCGCCTGTCTGGAGCCAAGAGTCCCCGCAGGTCCCGGGGCTTCCTGCTGGGCTACGGCCAGAGTGGCCGCAAGATGCACTACGTCCCGCTGGCGCGGGAGGCGCGGACGCACGAGATCAAAAAGCTGGGTGAGTGGCTTCAGTGGCGCTCGGCGTGCGGTGAGCTGCCCCATCGCTTCCATTTTCGGTGACAGTCACCTCCACGCATCCTACCGTAACAGTGTCCCTTCTTGAGTTTAGCCCCTGCCACGCTGGGGTTCAAACTTAATTGTCCGGAAGAGGGGGGATGCCCTAGAAAGATGAGCTGGGAAAGCGGGGAGGGCGGCGAGGACAGAGAGATGTGTCTCGGTAACCAGTCGCGGAGCCTCACTGCTTGCCTCCTCCACAGCCTCCGAGTCGGTGTACGTGGTCTCCCTGCAGTCCCTGAACTCCCGGGGCCAGAGCCAGCCCGTCTACCGGGCCGCCCTGACCAAACGGAAGATTTCAGGTACGTTCCTGAGGACGCCTCGCTCGGCCACGGTCCGTGTGAGGTCAGTGCTATTTCCCAATGGTGCTGGCCAGGCGAGATGTCCAGGGATTTTCTGAGGGAAAGGAGACAGCAGGGTGGACGTGGCCACATTTTGGATACAAGCGTGTTTGTTTTCTGCTCGGAGGGTGAGGTATTCTTGTGACATGTCTCTGTATATTCTGATGTCTTTACTGTGCCTTTACAGGCTTACAGTCTGTTCAATCACTAACAGACTAATTTGCCCTAATCAGAGCAGCCAAACATTTATTCCATTTAAGGACACAGTATGATCCACCTGGAAATATCCCCTGTGATAGACGGTGAACAGAGAGAGAGGAGTGGATGGGGTAGCATGTAAGAATGCAGTGAAACTTTATTTCAGCCAAACTCGAGTAACAGTGGCAGTGAGAAGAGTGAGAGAAGATGTAGGGATGGTGTGCGGATAGCCTGACCTAAGATATTTTTTCCACATTTGCTCACAGATATTTCCTATAGTACTCATATATAACAAATTACATATACCCTTTCTGGTTCCTGGGCCTTACTTAAAGAGGTAACCTACAGCATAATTATTTTCCTGAACTTATTTGTTAATTATCCTATATAATAAAAGGCTAATATGCAAATGGACCGAACGGTGGAATAACCGGTTGCTATGACGCGCACTGACCACCAGGGGAGCAGGAGCTGCCCCCTGGAGGTCAGTGAAGCTGGGTTCATGGCTACCGTCAATCAGACATCCCTCAAGCCGGGCTGAGGGACCCCTCCCTCCCAGTGCATGAATTTCATGCACTGTGCCTCTAGTAATTTTATATTACACAATGTTATTATATAATGTTATATTACAATTTTTACATTGCATAACAGCAGGCCCACATACAGGATGTTTCACCTTTCTTAGTCATTAGTTGTTGCTCTCTAAGAAGTCACTATATCAGCTTCCTAACAGGCTAAATATTTCCACCTTTTCCTACTTGTAGTTAAAGCCACAAAAAAAAAAAAAAAAAAAAAAAAAAAAAAAACACCCCTGAAACCTAATAGACTCAAACAAAATCGAAGACAGCTTGTGAGTTTCAGGTGGTTAGTGATTGGACAGACTGTAGGCCTTATGTCTGGGGTGATTCTGTTGGAAACCGCAGGCTGAATTCTCTTTTGTTCTGGAATATCCCTGTTCATTGGCCCTGGCACCCCTCGCTCTGAAAGGTGAGGACCGGAGCCCATGTGATTGACGCTGTTGTTGGCACCAGAATTTTCGCTTCCTGCCACGATGGCCCAGGAAGTGATCCCCTGAGCTTTTCTTCCCTTAGACTTCTGCTTCCGGTAGAAACTGTGTTATTTCCCGGAAACGTACAGGGCGTGCTGGGGAGACACTGGGTTACTGGGAGGGTCTCGGACCCAGGCACAGCCTCCCTTGTGCTTATGTCCATGGGGTTGGCAGTTTGCCAGTGAAGCACCGTGTCTCAGACTGTGCGCGAGAAGGGCAAGCGTGGAGATGCAGGCTTCTCTCCAGTGATCACATCACTGCTCACCTGCCTGTCCACTTCCTTTCATCTCCATCACGCATGAGCAACTGGCTGCACCCTGTGAACTGAACTCGGGGGCCAGAGGGGCCAGGGTGGAGCCTGCCGCCGGGACAGCCTTCCCACGCGCCCCTGTCATTTCAGAGGAGGACGAGCTGGATGTCGCTGAGGACATCAGTGTCCGGGTGATGTCGTCGCAGTCTGTGCTCGTGGCCTGGGTGGACCCTGTGCTGGAGAAGCAGAAGAAGGCGGCGGCCACCAGGTACTTCCTGACTCTTCGTCTCTCTTTGAAGCGTGAGATGTGGGTTCTGTGGCCCCGGAGACGTGTATTTACTCGAGGGACGTTATTTTCTGACGCATGTGAGTGCCGGTGTTTTCTGGAACCGGACAATAGACTGTCCTGTGGCCATGCAGCTCATCTGGAGGTGGCCACACCCTCCCCGCAGGCCTTGCTACCAGGGCCTGGCCTTCTCCGCCTTCTCCTGTGTCTGCAAATGTCCTCCGTCCTATTTCTCTCTTTGCCCCATTTGCTTTGCTGTGCTTATTAATTCTCTATTTGAAAAAAAAATGTATGTCTTTACTGATTTCAGAGGAAGGAAGAGGGAGAGAGAGAGGGAGAGGGAGAAGAAGAGGGAGAGGGAGAGGAAGAGGAAGAGAGAGAGGGAGAGAGATGGAAACATCAATGATGAGAGAGAATCATGTATCGCCTGCCTCCTGCACGCTCCCTACTGGGGATCAAGCCTGAAAATGGCGTGTGCTCTGGTTGGGAAATGAACCGTGACCTGGTTCATAGGTCGATGCTCAACCAGTGGGCCACACCAGCCGGGCATAGTGATCTATTCACGTGTAGAGGCTGCAGGCCCATCTGAGGAGGAGCCGGGCCCTTCCCTCCACTTCCCGTAAAGAGGAGGGGCAGGCAGGTTCCATCAAGAGGCGGGCGTTCATCTGACCCTCGCCCAGCAGCTCCTCATTAGCCGTCTCCATGCACCACTCTGCCCACATGTAGCTCACTGTGCACAGCAGATGGCTGTATTTTCCTCACGCCACGGCGTGGTGCTACTCTGACTTTTATATTAGTTTGCAAGAGCAATAGAAGAAAAACCAGCCGTAACGCTAAAAGAACGTTTGTGTTAAAAAGGCCACTGGTGGACACCAGTTCCAATCAGTGGTAGGTCAAAATGGTCATCCCAAGCTGCTGTGTCACATGACTGAATAGTTTATGTAGCCCAGAGACAGCCACGGATTTGGTGGTCGTCATTACATACTAATCTTTGAACCTGTCTGCACCAGGAGAAGCGAATGTACTTCTTTTTATTTTTCTTTTTTAAAAAATATATTTTATTGACTTTTTTATAGAGAGGAAGGGAGAGTTAGAAACATCCATCAGCTGCGTCTTGCACACCCCCTACAAGGGATGTGCCTGCAACCAAGGTACATGCCCTTGACCGGAATCGAACTGGGACCCTTCAGTCTGTAGGCCCACGCTCTATCCACTGAGCCAAACCGGTCTCGGCATCTGCTCCAGCTTTGAGCAGTATGAGTTTCCAGTCGTGAAAAGTCACCTCCCTGCCTGCTGTGACACCTTGGAGCCCCAAACACAGCCCAGAGTGTGGGTCTTTGTGCCGATTTCCGTTTCCCTCTCGAAGTCACCGTTTCGGGGAAGGAAGAGCACCCGGGAGTCTCATGCCCCATGGCGGGAGCCGCCCGGTCACGCTCTGTGTCTCCCCACAGGCAGTACACGGTGCGCTACCGGGAGAAGGGGGAGCTGGCCCGCTGGGATTACAGGCAGGCCGCCCACCGGCGCGTGCTGGTCGAGGGCCTGCTCCCGGACACCATGTACGAGTTCGCCGTGCGCATTTCCCAGGGGGACAGGGACGGCAAGTGGAGCACCTCCGTCTTCCAAAGGACCCCCGAATCCGGTCTGTATGAAAACGGCTCTGAGGGTCAGCTTGGGAACGCCCCTAAAAAGGATTCAAAGGCCCTTTACGAAGCCAGCAGAGATAAAGGCCAGAGAGGCCTTTTAGAAAGCGAAACACCCTGAATCTCGGCGGTGTGTGCACAAACCCCGAGAAGCTCAGGGACTATCTCCTGGGCCCGGGCACACCCTTCGCCAGCGTCTCCGTGAGCTTCTTCTCCCGCCACGGGGAGCACGGACGCCCCGGAGCGGGGCATGGGAGCCGCCGCTGTGTGGTGCGGGTGGGGAGATGTCTTATCAAGGCTGAGCTGGGTCTGAGTGAGGGGCCAGAGGGACGAGCAGGAATTATGTCCTGGATCCAAAGTTCTGATGACATCTTTGTAAACTGTGTCTTTTTTTTTTTAAATATATTTTTATTGATTTTTCACAGAGAGGGAGATAGTTAGAAATATCCATGAGAGACATAGATCAGCCACCTCCTGCACACCCCCTACTGGGGATGTGCTCGCAACCAAGGTACATGCCCTTGACCGGAATCGAACCTGGGACCTTTCAGTCCACAGACCAATGCTCTATCCACTGAGCCAAACCAGTCTCGGCAAAACTGTGTCTTTATGGCATAAAAGCTTTGCTTTCAATCTTCTTGGAAGACTTCAATATTGAGCAATGAGAGAGATCCCAAATTCCGCAAAGCATTCCGCCTGCTGTGAGCTCCCTCTCTGAGTTGGTGGGACTTGGGACCCACCCTGTCACCAAGAGCAGTGCAGCCTTTCCTCTGGTGACGACGGGAGGGAACAGGCGGCTGCGATAAACTGGCCGTCAGGACCGCGTGCGTTTAGGCAGAAGATGCGCGGGGGCGTTTTCCAACCTCGGGCCTTGACCTTCCTTTTGCAGCTCCCACTACGGCTCCGGAGAACCTGCGGGTCTGGCCGGTCCACGGCAAAACCACCGCCGTCACCGTGGCCTGGGACGCCCTGCCCGAGACGGAGGGCAGAGTGAAAGGTAGGAACCGGGGCACTGAGGGCACCGGGCGCACCGGGGAGCGAAGGCCCCCGGACACTGTCTGGACCCTGAGCACCGGCGCTAATCACGTCCTGGTGCTGCACGAGGAATAGGGAAGCAGTGCCCGTCCATGCGGTGCCAACCCAGCAGCTAGGATACCCCTGTAGGTTCTCCCTGTGGGTGAGGCCCAGGGAGTCAGGAAGGTGACTTCCACCTGCTGCGTACCCCCGGACTGGGACCCCCAGACTGGGTCCTGCCCTGGAAGGCTGCTTTCTGGTTTTGACTGTAGGGGAGTGCCATCCTGGCCGTTACCTGCACCAAAGACCCTTGTTTTCCATGTTCCGGGTCTTTTCACTGTGCCAGTCAGATCGTAGACAGTGGGGGTGAGCCGGGACCCCAAGGAATGGGACCAAGATCTCTTTAAATGGGACTGAGAACTCAAGTAATAAAGTCAAATGGAAAAAAATTTTTTTCCTATTTGTCAGCTTTTAAAATTAATTATTTGGGGAGAGTTGAGGAAAACATGACCTTGAAATAACAATACTGTAGATTTACAAAGAGAATAAAATGTTAATAAATTCAGAAATGCCTGTGGAGAATACTAAAGAAAAAGCACACATCTTTTCCTTTCAATGTGAAAACACCGAAGAACCTTCCAGAAGTCTGTAGGAGATATTGTGAAGGGGCGTAGTGAACTTTTCCCTTGACATCACTTATACAAATACTTTTTATTGTGACACAATCTTGGAAGACATATTTTAAGTCTTCAGAAACGATGAAACTTCGCGTCCAGAAACTAGGGAAAGTTTGTGTAAGCTTGAAGAAATCCAGAAAATGACCACCGATCTTCCTTGAGAATTTCTTACTTGAAATAAGTGACTCGTTCTCTGTTGTATACAACTGTCCGTTGTCTTTGTTGACCTGAAAGAACCTTTTCCAGGGACAATGGAAGGAAGGTAGTCATGAGCTAGTCTTTTCTAAACTTAAGGCTTTCCCACTTTCTGGTGTGTTTTTTTAAGAAGAGAATATTGTACTATTCTTACTCACTTTTTCTCTGGCGGAATAAATTAGAAACAAATGAAGAGAAGAAATGTTGGCCCTGTTAAATAATCCTTTTCATAAAAGCTGAGCATTGGCTCCTTCTGGACTCGGAATTGTGGCGATGCCGGGAAGTGAGTAAGGACAGCTTGGGGCGGACCAGCCTTTTCTTTATAAAAACACCCAGCATGCTCTGCTAGTGACCCGGCTGCCATGCTGCTTTTATCTCCGTCCCTCGCCCAGGTCTGGGTTTACACTTCTCTCTCTCTCTCTCTCTCTCTCTCTCTCTCTCTCTCTCTCTCTCTGTCTCTCTCTCTCTCGGGAAAGAAGCTGCCAGGTAGCCAATTCAATATCATCAGAAATAACAGTAGCTGCTGAGTTATGTCCAAAAGAACCCACAGATTGTCATAAAGGTGTGGTGATGGGGCTGAAAATTCAAAATTACACCGGGACATTTTTTATGTCTGAGGAACATAAAACACAATAGAATATAATTTGACCTGGTTAATTTTTTCCAAATGAAGTGAATCCCTAAAAATATCTGAATTACCCAATTTCATAGATAGGCATTCTTTTAACTTTGACCTTTCACCACTACAAATAACCAGTTTATTCACTACAACAAGAACACTTATTTTTTTTCCCTACAAATGCTTTAAAAACATTTTTAAAGATTAGCTCGGAGGTAAAATAAAGCTTTTCCACGCCTCCAGAGGAAGTATGACGATGGCTTGGTTTTTCTGTAATTCGGTGTTTGGTTAGCTGCCAGTCATAATAATTTGGTAAGTTTTGTAAAGCTTGAGTTCACTGGGAGGAGGCAGGCAGGAGAGTTGTTAGCTGAGGGAGAATGTGCTTTAAAACATGGCTTCCTTAAGGGACAGTACCTCCATATAAGCATAGACATATGAGATCCTTGGACTGAATTTGCTGTGATGTCCAATCAAGGGCATGACATGTTTATACATGTAGCCAATTAAAGACAGAAACATTAGACAATGCATAAACCTATTACTTAACAACTCTTCCTTACGGTTTTAAAGACTGTGAACTGTCCTTGTCTGCATATGTTGAGAGCTTTATAACCGCCACAAAAGTGCAGTTATGTTCCACATGTGAAGTTTAATTGGCTGGAACTGAGCCAGAATGGCCCAGTGACTTCATGGGAACTCTTGGAGGTGTCAGCAGCTGCTCAGGACCAGTTCCGAGCAGCTGTCATCTCTTTTCCCATGGCTTCCCCATTCAGGGTACAGTTCTGTCAGTAAAATGAGCACAGGACTTGGGTGGAAAACCAAACACGACACAGATGGCTTTGGCACACTGGGTGACACTGGCCTCCGGCGCTCCCTCCACTGAGCGTCCTGAGAATGGGCACCGCCGGCTCATTAACTGGTGGTCTGTCCGCACCTGGGCGAACAGGACCCCTTCCCCGCGCCTTTATGCTCCGACTGGCCCTGACGTGCTAGCCGGACATTCACCTAGTGACGTGCTCCAGTCCATCCTGTCCCTACGGTCCATTCCTCTAGTGATGCTCCAGTCCATTCTGCCTGTATGGTCCATTCCCCTAGTGATGCTCCATCCATTCTGCCGCTATGGTCCATTTGTCTTCGGGACACACAGTGTTCCTTGTCCTCCTTCCAGAGTACATCCTCTCCTACGCCCCCGCGCTCAAGCCCTTCGGAGCCAAGTCCCTCACCTTCCCGGGAGAGACCACCTCTGCCCGCGTGGACGGCCTGCAGCCCGGGGAGCGCTATCTGTTCAAAATCCGGGCGGCCAACCGCAGGGGCACCGGGCCTCACTCCAAAGCCTTCATCGTCGCCATGCCAACAAGTAAGCGTTGCGTTCTTTACGAATCATGGCTCCTGCTCGGGTTCTCATGATCCCTTCGGGGCTCAGTGTGCACAGTGATTTGCAGAACATCCGACAGTCCCTTTAGGAAGCAGTCACCCCAACGACTAAGCTGTTATTGCTAATGACATGAACCACTCTTACGATAGTACACAACCCGAGAGCACGACTGGGGGTTATGATGACAGGGAAAGAGCATTTTTACAGTGTGCTGTGGCATTCTTAGTTGTCAGTCTCTTCAGTGTCCAAGGAGCATTTGAAATGCGCAGCTTGTATTCCATTACCTGGGAGTGCAGCTTGACTCAGAACTTCATGTGACCGGGATCAGAACCCAGAAACGGAGCGGACTGGTTCTGGATGGTGACTCCTTTCTGCCCTCCCCCCCCCCC